>JAFVLL020035984.1:0-12071 GCA_021397915.2 Tor tambroides | reverse complement strand
TGTGTGTGTGTGTGTGTGTGTGTGTGTGTGTGTGTGTGTGTCTGTGTGTGTGTGTGTCTGTGTGAGCAGGCATAGAGATGCCAGAGACAAAACGGGAAACACAGACACTTACATAACCTGGTAACGGAGAGGATGTTTGGCTGTCATAGCAAACTTCAAGCCCTCTAAATATTCTTTCTGCCTCTCACAAACACACACCAGCACAGATCAGGTTAAGCATTTACATTAAATTTACCTTCTACATCTATAGTTCATGTGTAAGTGAACACGGTGTTGACACTCTAGGGAACATTCTAGACCTGTTTTACACCTCTGACATATCCAGCATAGCAGATATAAGCGGAATACACACGGCGGTTGCACACAGAGCAGTTTTCACACTGTGTCAGCGACCTGAACTGTCACAGACTGTCATTGACTGCTGGGTCAGTGGATGCTAAAGCTATTTGGGTAAGGTTTATGTAAAGGAACAGTCTTTATAAATCACCCTCATGTCATTTCACAAACATATAACATCAGTAAAAAGCTTATTTGCGTAGAATGAGTGAATGGGGACAGATGTGGCTAAGCTCCAAAAATGGCATTCATTCATTCATTCATTTTACATATCCATCTATTTATTTGTTTATTTATTTTTCATTTATTGTTTTTGTTAATCAATAAATACATGCATGTTAAATATTTAAATTAATTAGTATTTAATCAAATGCATTTTTTATCTATTATTTATTTATGTGCGCATGTTAAATATTTATTTGTTATTTTTATTATTATATATTTATAAATGAATATGTATTAAATATTTATTTATAAATACATGATACATATTTATTTATGTATTTGGTTTTAAATATATATGTGGTTGTATTATTAATTTATTAACAAATACATACATATTAAATAAACTTTTATTTATGCATGCATGCATGTTGAATATTTATTTTATTATTATTTTGTTTATTTAATTATGCATATTGAATATTTATTTATGTTTTTATTATTTACTTTTGTAAACACATTTATTTTATTTATAAATACATGATACATGTTTATTTATGTATTTTATTTTTATTGACAAATATATATGTGGTTGTATTATTCATTTATTAAAAAATACATACATGTAAAATATGTTTTTATTTTTTTATGCATGCATGCAAGTTGAATATTTATTTTATTATTATTTAATTCTACATATTATTAATTATATTATGTATTTATTCGTGAGTACATGGTATTTATGTGTTAATAAATATATAAATAATTCATTTATTTCTAAATCATTGTTCTCTAAAAATTCTCGTCTCTGTTCCAAAAAATGGCTTGTGAAGACATGTCACACCAAATAATAATGTCAAACAAAATGCATGACCTACTTTTATCATGCTTTTCTGTCATTTTTGGAGCGTTATTTCACTTTCCACTGAAAAAAGCATCCACATCATTCCTTTCAGGCAGATTAAAGGAAAATTAGCGGATTCTATAAGCTTTTCAGGGATCAAAGTGCAACAGGAAAAAAGAACATGAGGAATCAGTTTCCTCGCTGTAGCGACCGGTAGCAGCTCTGTCTGTATTTATAGATCGTGGTGAGGGGCCGAGCTGTTTGGCCGAGTGCCCGCACTTCGATCGTCAAATTTACAGGCCAGGCCGGGACCCCCAAGAGCCTTAGCGGTCATGATTTATGAGCCAAGCTTCCCTGCTCGCCTTCCGCTAGATCGTCACAGTGCATCACTGAACACCATCCGAGCCAAAGGCACTGCGGGATCTGCACACGCATGAGAACCTGTTGACCAGTGATGCTTTGACTCCTTCAGCTCAGACGCAGTGAATATCATGCTGAAAGGAGATTGAAACCGGATGAGAGAAGAGAAAACTTGAGAAATGCCCAGATGAGAAGAGCAGGACGGAGCTTTGTGCTCTTGGTGGGTTACAATAGCTGGATAGATAGAGCTCCCGTCCCGTCATGGACTTAAACTACAACCCAGGTGGGTGGAATGAACACAAAGCCTGTTTGTCTGTCAGGAGGCTTTTTATTGGACAAAACAGAAAGGGGAGGAGAATAAATCAAGTTATTTTTAATGTGATTGCTTCCTATGCAGTTTACTATGATGATTATTATAATATATAGTACATGCTACCAATTCGTACAGTTTGATTTGGAATGTTTTTTAAAGAATTCTCTTCTGCTCACCAAGCCTGCATCCAAAATACAGCAAAAGCATTAATATTGTGACATATTTTTACTATTTAAAATAAATGCTTTCTATTTGAATATATTTTAAAATGTAATTTATTCCTGTGATTTCAAAGCTGAATTTTCAGCATCATTACTCCAGTCTTCAGTGTCACATGATCCTTCAGAAATCATTCTAATATTCTGGTTTACTGTTCAAGAAACATTTTTTTTATTATTACTATCAATATTTAAAACAGTTGAGTACATTTTTTCAGGATCCTTTTATGAATAGAAAGATCCAAAGCAGCATTTATCTGAAATAAAAAGCTTTTGTAACATTATACCATTCAGAAGCTTGGAGTCAGTATATTTAAATCATTATATATTTATAATTAAATTATGAAAATATAGAAATTAATACTTTTATTTAGCAAGGATGCATTAAATTGATCAAAAGTGATGATAAAGACATTTATAATGTTACAAAATATTTCTATTTCAAATAAATGCTGTTCTTCTGAACTTTCTATTCATTAAAGAAACCTAAAAAAATCTACTCGGCTGTTTTCAACTTAATAATAAATAATAATAAATGTTTTTTAGCAGCAATCAGAATATTAGAATGATTTCTAAAGGATCATGTGACTGGAGTAATGATGCTAAAATTCAGCTTTGAAATCACAGGAATAAATTACATTTTAAAATATATTCAAATAGAAAGCAGTTATTTTAATTAGTAAAAATATTTCAGGAAATTACTACTTTTGCTCAAAAAAATGCAGGTTTGGTGAGCAGAAGAGACTTCTTTAAAAAATATACTCATACTTGACATCTTCCAGATGCATATTGCTTGCCATATCCGTTAGCTGTGTATTTTCGATTGTGTTCTGTGCATGATTATTTGCTTGCATGAATAAGAAAGATGAAAGACAGAGCTTTAGGGAGATCTCTTCCTGTCTCTCTGTTGTCATTCTGGCTCTGTGGTTTAGTGCTTCATTCTCTGAGTGATTTGGAGCCAATTCAGATGCTTTTAAAATGATGCCTTTTGGCTCGCTTTGCTTATCTTCGTGCGTTCCTCTCTTTAAGGCTATCTGAAGAGCTGACGTGGCACTTTGGGGTGTCAATGCTCTCTAATGTTTCTTCATGCACCACTGTAGCTCTGCTAGATTAAAAAGGCCGTATTGTGGAAAATACAATCTTGTTTTATATATATATATATATATTTAATAAATATATTTTTATTTAAATATTTAAAATGTTCAAAGTATAAATAGTTCATATATATATATATATATATATATTTATAATAATTATAAACATACATATGTAAATATTTCTGTTTATAACTATTATAGATTTGTTTGTAAGTATTATGACAATATGAAAAAAAATATTCTATTTGAAAATTTTGTTCATAAACACTTGGTCTGCATTTCTCTACTTTCATATATCAACTGTACATAGAAATAACTTTCCCAGTCATGCATCTGGATAATTGTGCATTTCCAGCCCACATAATGGAGACTGTCCAAATCTCCGAAGGTGGATTAACGATAATGCAGGTCCAGCGATGACACTATCCAGCTCAATTTATTGCACAACGATGTTTAAACCTCTGGCTCCTAATAGCTCAAAGGTGAACATTATGTCTAAAGGACCATTAGGCGAGAATGTAAGATGATTTTCCAGTGAATATAGGTGAGACACAAAGACACGTCTGCTGTCTTTCCCATGCTCTCTGGTCGTTGTTGTAGACAGACCTGTCTTATACATCCAGCCCCAAGAGACTGCAGTCTACATTAGATTAGCAGATGTCACAATTCTCATCCCCTAGCGAGAGCCGTCAACACTTTTTGAGGGTTTACGTTGACCTGCAGAGATTTTACTGACATTTGAACTGTCAGAGATGGTTAGACATAGACTGAGAGACAGGAAAGAGAGAAAGTAATTGAATAGGACTGAATGGGATTTGTCATAATGTCAGAGCGGCGGCTGTGATTGGTTCAGATAAGGTTCAAGTACTTCCCCTGTCAACGACCCTTGTGAGGCCTGCAACAATAACGTCCAGTTACAAGGATGTTTAGCAGTCGCAGTGACATGCGATGTTGAAATTGCAGCAGTCATCCATCAACTGCAGAACTCAACAGAAGTGATGACATTTACTTAAGCAGTCTCAGCGTGGGATTATTAGATGGGGGAAAAGCAGCACTGTTAAAAAAAAAAATATATATATATATATATATATATATATATATATTTCTGTTTCTCACAGACAGCCTGCAGGAGAGAACAATCTCAAGTGAAATTTTTAATAACTCGGTTGTGTCAATGAGAGCCAATGGAGAGACTTTTTTATGAAGTTCACTGTAATATACAACAGGTAGCCGTGCTAATATAGAGCGATATCACATTGATACTCATGATATATTGCTCATATATATATACACATTTAATATTTTAAATACAAGTGTATACGGTATGTTGTATATTACATAATGTTTATGCAACAGTTCAATGTCACTAGAAACAGCCACTGTGTCAGCTCGTTTTTAGGACACAGCCAAGTGTCTCTTGTATGCAGAACTATTTCCTTCCGCGATGGCTTGAAATTTCAAGATGGCAGTTTAACAGCTGAATCCTCTGTTAATAATTTGAAAACCTTACTTTAGAACTAATGATGAAGGAACATTGAGTTGCTTCATTAAAAGCATATTGTTGTAGCAAATTTAGCTTAAAAGGGAATTGTAAATAAATAATTACAATTAATTATGATTAATTACAATTATTTATATCGGCTGACGGTAATAACTGTCGCAGAATTAAATTGCCATCAACTAATCTGTTCGTCCAGCGAACATTCAGTTTAAGTTCATATCAACTCTAAGAAAGGATATTTTCTTGGCCACAGAATATACTTTTCTAAGTATTAATGCATTAGAGCATGTAGTAAGGATCAAAAATCGTAAAGGGACATTAATATGCAAAGCAGAATCAGAAACTCATGTAATTTGTGCACACAACTTTTATTAACTAAACACTAACGCAGACTAGTCTAACAAACAAACAAACAACTAACAAACAAACAAACATACAATCACTCATACATGGGGAAAGGGCTAATGAGAGTTGATGGATGAAACCATCAGGAAAGCCAGAGAATGCAGTTATGGAGAAAGTCATTTAACCACCTGAGTAAAACCATCAGCGCCGTTTGTAACGGGGTCTATAACTTGTACTAATAACCTCTGTTTCGTTTAGTTAAATGTACAATACTTGCACTGCCTTTGGTCGGGTCGAGTGTCCAGAATGCAGTCTCAGATGAAAGTCTTAATGGTTTTAAAGTTTTGGACTCCCGATCACGTTCTTCCAGGTTGAAGAGTGATGAATTCCAAAGATGTTCTGAGGTAGAAATGTCCTTTCCAGGTAGAAAGTGAAAAAAAAGCCAAGAAAGAGATCTGCTGAGGTCCAAGGAGCTTGGTTGAATGGAAAGACAAGGCCGCAAGGCCTGGCACAAAAACTTAAGGTGTTCAGAAGAGTTTTAGCTTACATCTTCCACATCCTCTTAGGATCTAACAGAACCGCAGACTGCATTGGGCGTCACTTACGTGAGAGCTTTATCTGCTATGGAGGTTACACCTCTGGGATGTCAAAGAGCCAATTGGAGCCCTGGACTTTGGAGGGGAAGTTTTATGGCTCTTTGTTTCCATGCATGGTAATTTGCATAGGTAATTCACCTGGGTTAATGCACAAACTACTAAAGATTCTTAGGATGCTTACATGTTGCATAGTTATCGACATAAAATATACACTCTCAATTAAATCATCCGAGACGAATTGATAGAGACCAAACATGATACAGTTTAAGTGATATTAACTAGTGATCTATTATAAGCATGCATAAAACAGGATACAATACACAAGAACATATACAAGAGGAATAATAACATACACAATGACCTGAAGGATATGTGTGTCCATTCAAAGAAAGGTTTTTCAATGAATTAATTAGAGAAGAGTCCATTTTTATGGTGTATTATGTGTCTTTCCTATGGAAAGTGTAGTGAGAGAGAGGACTCTCCACATGCCATTAGGTCATAAAGTTTATCTGACCTGGCAAAAGTCTCCTGGTTGCCATGGTAACCAGGGGCCTGGACTTCGTTCACAGACATATGGGCACCGAGTCTGGTGTTGGGTGAGGGGTCTGTGGCTGTTTGTTAATCTAAGGAATAATTGATTTGTTAAATCAAATGAAAAAATGTGTGTCTGATTGTTTCAAATGCTACATTGTATTACTGTATTAAAAGCTCACTGTATTATGTATAGTAGAGTATTATGAGAGAGAGATGGACTGAGCGAGTGTGATTACCTGCATCTGATACAGCATTCATTCTCATATTCACAATAAAATATTGGTTTAAAAGTATGCAGAGAAATCTTTGTCGTACTATCCTTTCATCTGTTAAGGGTGATTTCTGATGACAGCGCTGCTCTGTGCATTTGTTGGCTGCGTCTTATGCCGAGTTCATACTGCACGATTTTCAAAGTCATCGGATCACCATTGTTTTCACACTGCACGACTATCTGGGGTAGCATTCAGTCGCTGCTGTGTTCACATTGCATGATGGATCGGCGACAGGAGGTTACACACTGCATGACTTTACAATAGGAAGAACCGCCGACTCTGTCTGGTCCACAAACTACAGCCAAACGCACACGAGAAGTGATAAAGTAGTGATAAAGAACGCAAGATCACGCTGATATTATGGTCTATACTACAGCCAAATGGTCTATATTTGGTCTACTAAATTATGGTCTATATATTATGGTCTATAACTACAGCCAAACGCACACTAGAAGTGGTAAGGAACGCAAGATCACGCTGATATTATGGTCTATAAGTCCTCCCCGAACACACAATAATTAACAAAGATGACTTAACAAACATACTTCTGCTGGGAAATTTTTATATACACAAATCTAAGTAGCCTACTTGAAAGTGAAACCAACGTTTTGTGCATTTTATAATGAGTTTATTTCTTACAGCCTATAAAAGCGCTCAAAGTGATGAAGAATATTATAGAAGAATATTATTTACAGGAAAAACCCTAGCCCCTACTTCATCTTCATGTAGCCTACCTGTTCTGTATATTCTAATGCAAAAATGTAGGCACGTTGTTTGTAAATGTCTATAATCGCTTTGTAAAAAAAAAAAAAAAAGTCCTCCCCGAACTTCCAGCTATCTTGCTCTCTCATTGGCTGTAGGTCATCGCCAGTGTATTTTTCAGTCAGAACTCATTCACACAGCATGATTTTGAATCGCCGACAGCTCCAGATATTTAGCATGCCAAATATTTCACGGGTGTCGGTGACGCATCGACGATGCCCTCACATCGCGTCTTTGATAAGTCACACTGCGTGATTGTCACTCGCGTGAACGAGCACCGATTTGCCTCCGATTTCGGGCATTTGTCGCCGATTTATCAAAACCTGTCGGCGAGTGAAAAGTTGGGCTAAAATCGTGCAGTGTGTGTTGTTGAAAGTAAAAATAATTTCCTTGTTTACAACCACATTTGAGTCTCTTTCAATATAAAGGTCTTTACTGCTGACTCATAAAAATGATCTCTTGTCGCCATCTAATGGCGGAACAATGTAACTAAAATCACTACCACGAACACACACTGTTTCTCAATGTCAAATACTATTATTAAATACTACTGTTATTTATATAAAATAATATTTATTGAATAATAATATTTAATAAACAACAACAGCTACAATAAAAGTTGCTAAACAATTTGGTCAAAAAAGGCAGTGCTCTGATATACACTTCTTTGTCTCATGATGAAAACTTACCTCTGGGAACTTTTTAGCAAGACATGAAATACGTACTAAGAAGTACATATCACTGCAGTTTCCAACAGAAATTAACACTAGAGGCAGTAAAACAGCAAGAAAATCCTTTTCCTACTCCATATGTTTCACTTTCCGGACGTATCAAGCTTGCTCTGTAGCTCAGCCGGCATGGAACTGGAATTAGGATGCGGAACCCTTGGGTACAAATCCTGTCAAAAACACGACTCACGCTGAAAGAGCTGAAAGATGAGAGATCGAAAAACAAGCTAAAACGGCATGCTTGAGATTACATTTTTACGTCACATTCGCTTTTGTAGGTTTAGGTGTATGCAGATGGTACGTTATTTTAAAACGTCACGGAGCATTAGACTTATAGCGCCACTCAACAGTCATTTCAAGTCAGAACTGCGGTGACACATACAAAACCAATTTTTTGTGCCACGGCCGCTGACACCCTGGAGCTCACATCTCCAAAAATGTTGAAGCAGTTTTTCAAATAGGCGTTATCTTTATTAAAAAACCGCATATTTGAAGTCTAAACAATGACATCTCACCTAAAAAACTCACAAAAACAGTATTATTTATAAAATTATAGTGGATTTGGGCATTCGCCATGACACCCGCTGTGAGAAATACTGCAAGCAACGTGATACAAAATGTTTTATATAATGTTTAATTATATAAAAAATTATTTTATATATACAGATTCAAAAATGTATAATTATGTAACATTTACATAAAAAGTAAAGTATTAATAATTATAATATTAACAATGTTAAATATACTGTAAAAGTTAGCTTAGTATTATGTCAAGATAACCCAGGGTTAAAAATAACCCTAGATTTATACTTTCATCCAGACGCTGATCGGTTTTCTATCTATTATAAGATGGTTGGATGAAGAGGATATGGTGGATGTCAGACTGTGATCTGAGGAAGATATCTAGTGATCTAACACACTGATGTCCCTTTGTCTTCTCTCTCACCTTTCCTCTCTTTTATATCCCTGTCTTTTATCTCCTGTCAGGTTTGTGATGTGAAGAGATGTTAAGTTACAGAGCTGGTAACCTCACACCTCTAAACTCTCATTCTGAGTCAGAGCCAAGTGTCACGAGGTCACGTGGAGCCCTTGGCTGCTTCTAAAGATGGTGTCATGTCACCTCAGCATCTGCACAGCTGGTTGGCCTGTGGCCTAGAATGATGAATGATGTCATAAATAAGACTTTAACTTCATGCTGTTTCCTTTTTAATTAACTTATGGTCAGATTTACAGAATCTCATTTGAGCAAACCATCATTTTTAAATGTCCAGTCCTGTCAGTGTGGAACAGAAAGTGTGCTGTATGTGTGTGTACGGGGTGTTTTGGGGTGTCCGTGTGCTTGTTTTTGCACAGATCTTGCTGAGAGAGAATGAGGTAATGACATTACAGGGTGTTTTCTAAAGTCCTAAAGCCCAAATCGACTCTCATCAGCATTTTCACAGCAGCTCTATCTAAGCCCTATCTTACTGCAGTTCTCAATCCCACAATCCCCTCTGTTCTCTGCGAGCTCTTCATTTTGGCAGCTTGCGTGGGCCAACAGCTTTGCCAGAGCAAACAGACAGGATCTGGGCTGGTAAAGCAGAAGGGATGCTCAGGGCTTACAATACAAACATTCTTATCAGCTGTCTGAACGCTTTTGAGCCGGACACTGCGTTAGGACTGTCATAATAATCAGAGCAGAGCCACTCGCCTGCCAAAGAGTGTGTGTGTGTGTGTGTGTGTGTGTGTGTGTGTATACATATTTAGTAATAATTTGGGGACATATTTGCCTTACAGAAGTTCTTTTTTCTCTTTGGGGTTGCTTTGATTACAATTTTATTACTGCATTTTTAAAAATTTATGTATGTATGTATGTATTTATATATAAGCAAGAATATTATTTTTTAATATCTATAAATTATTATTATTATTATTATTATTATACATATTTATTATTTTTTTATCACGTATATTTTATATTGTAATATTGTAATATATTGTGTAATGCATATAATTTATGTACACACACACACACACACACACACACAAAAGCATATTCTATTTAATAATTAATAATCATATCTATCTATCTATCTATCTATCTGTGTATATGTATATGTATACTATTTTATATATAAACCCTACACATACACATATGTAATATAATATAATAATTATTATTTTATTTTTTTTATACAATTAGAAATTCAGCATTTGTTTTATATATTATACATTTCTGTATTTTTGTGATAAATTCGATATATTTTGATATATACATTTGATATTTTGACATATTATATAATGTATGTATGCACAGCACTGAATATAATTAGCTTTATATAAAACATTTGAATTTCTCATTTGGATGCTAATGCCTCTAGATCAGGATTAATCATTGCAGATATGTTATTTATGACTGAAAAAATATAAAGTTTTGCTGCTTTCCCTGGGAGATATTGCAGAGTTTCATATTTCAGTGCTTGATGTTGAGTAGATACTGTTGGCATTGATTGATACTGAAATTCTCCTCAGTCTGTGTCTGTTGTCTGACAGCTGGAGATATTGAGTCCAGTGTTTGGTCTCCAGAGGCCTATTGATTAGATCAGTGTGTTCGCTCAAGGGATTCGCCTATCAGCACCAGTGTGTACATTAACATTCACTTCTGCCTTCAAGTGTCATGTTGACATTGATAAATCAGAAATTATAGATGCTATATGTGATACTCACATGCACAGTGCATGCGCAGCTGTGTTGCTGGTAAAATCTGAGATATTTGTCTCTCATATTGATTTGACGTTGTATATCAGGGCAGCGACGGGACGCAGTGGAAACTGTCTGAGAGATTGATGTCTGCGGTGTCAGATTGTTGCTCGAGGCTCTACAAAGGAATTTGATCTCGGAAATGGAAATGTTGGAGCGCGGTGCAGAAATGAAATGTTTATGATTGTGTGAATAATGATCTCTGGAGATGCATAGAGGGGTTTAGGACAGTTTGTGCTTTATTTGTCTCTGCTGATGGTGAATGGAAGACGATAACTGGGACACAGGAAGTACAAGTGTTCACATGCACTCTAACTTGTGTCATCATGTGTGTTTCTTAGATTTTGATTAGGTGAGCGTCGCTATATATACTTCAAGTCTGGGATTTGAACAAATTACTAACCATTAATATGAAATTTTGTGAAAGTGAGTTGAGATTTAGCATTAGCTCTCTGGTTGTGCCTTGTGAATGCCATCTCAGGGGATTCATCAGTAACTGACACAACATGTGCTGTAACAGGTGTTTAGTGTGTTAGCCTGCAGGACTCAGCTCGGGGTTTCCTGTAGAAAGTCCCGTCTGTTATACAGGGATTATGTTCAGTCTTCCTGTCAGTGGGAAACAGGAGTCTCTTCCGAAAACCTGAAATGAAGCTAGCAATGTTTGTGTGCTTATGCAAACAAACACAGCATTAAAATGAATACTTCAAGTCCATTTGGGGCTCAATTTTTTCAGGCTTTTGCTTAAATGCTTGACATTAGTGTTATAGATAAGAATAAATTGTGGCATCTTATGATTTATTTTATTATTATTTTTTATATATATTTTTTTTATATATATAATTCTCAACTTCACCTGTTTTTCATTTGTGAATTTGTTGTGGCGTATTGATTTTAGAGTGTTTTTATATTGGCAGCCCCAATTTTCCACCAGTTTCATGAGTCAAGATCCCCAATTATCTGATTCCCCATCAGCAACTACACCACCGTATAAATCTCTCCCACAGTGTGTCAGACTTCAAATAACATTAACTCTTCATCAGACCCTTCAGGCAAAGAAAAAGGCACATATAGTGTGGAAGACATTCACTGATATTAAACTCAGGCCTGTGGCCATCTGAACAGACAGAGCTGGGGGGAGGAGGAGATCTTGTAGTAACTTAATATATCATAGACGTGCCCAATGGAGTGAATTTATTATTTGGTTCAATTACCTGTGCTCTGTAACCTATGTGATTTACTACGACACTGGCGGCTGTGGCCATAA
>JAFVLL020035983.1:0-36818 GCA_021397915.2 Tor tambroides | reverse complement strand
TCCACTCTGTGGGGTGTCTCGAAGATGCCCGTGCATGTTTGTATTGTCTGTTTCTCAGGAGATCAAAGTATCTGAGGTTCTTTCATCCTTACAAGGGGGTACCTCAGGGTTCGGTACTTGGCCCCCTCCTTCATTCAATGTTCACAACACAACTAGGACCCATTATCCTGGGACATGAATTCCTCACCACTGTTATATAAGCATATAAGCAGCCAAAAATCTTATTTCAGGCAGAAGATTGCCAGAACACACCCACCCCTAAACCAAGCCAAGACAGATCTCCTTGCATTTCCACCCACCTCAGAAATTCATCACATCTTCACAATTGTCAGGGTCACCAGTCACCTTGCCTATCACCTCTGCACACTACATCTCCCACAATCCATTCACCTGTTAGTAAATAATCTTTCATCAAAGATACTCACCTTTGCCATTTGAGTCTGTGTTCCCTGACAACTATGCAGCTAGGCTTGTCAATGATAACAGCATCCAGGAAAGCCCAGAACTCAGAAGAAGTGTTTGATAACAATTTTAACTTCACAACTAGACTTGCCATCTCTCGAATACTGCAGTGCACTCTTAAAAATAAAGGTTCTTTATTGGCATTGATGGTTCCATGAGGAACCTTTAAAGGGATAGTTCACCCAAAAATGAAAATTCTGTCATTAATTACTCACGCTCATATTTTTCCAAACCTGTATGACCTCTGTTCATCTTTATTGAACACAAATTAAGATATTTTTTTAATAAAGTCTGAGAGGTCTCTGATCCTCAAATAGAAAGCAAGGTACTACCACGATCAAGGTCCAGAAACATAGCAAGGACATCGGTAAAATAGTCCATGTGACATCAGGGGTTCAACCGTAATTTTACGAAGCTACAAGAATACTTATTGTGCACAAAGAAAACAAAAATAACTTTATTCAACAATTCTTTTCCTCCTTATCCTGATAATTTTCATTTTACAACTGAACAAAATACCTTGCTAATAAAGGAGTCATTTATCACAAAATCAAAACACAACCTTAACTGTGAATTATTCCATTCTTAGTCATTAAATCTGACTGAGATTTACATTGGTGAATACATAAGCTATATGGTGTGAAAACACACCAGTCTGCGTGATTACTTCTTACAGAAATAAGAAGGTTTCTGTAATCTGGTGGTGTTGTGGTGGTGTCTCTGAGTTTTTTTGTTAATCCATCCGTGAGCCACAGGCGGTTTGGCTGCCATGCATGACAGCAAGGCGCTTATTTTTACATTAAAGAAAATTCCAGACACAAACTATAGACTTCTTTCCCCCCTTACGACATTAGACTGAGTGAAGAAATGAAAAACATTTCACTTTTTATATGAATGGTGGTTCAGTGCTGCATGTCTTAACATGTGTTCTCAAACTTTCTAGATGACAACCTACGATTAGCATGTCTGATGTAGCTTTATGTTCTATGATGTTTTCCCAATTTACCTCTACCTTTAAAGTCTCTATGACTATTTTGTCTTCACTCTCTATATAAGTCTATATAAGTCATTCTACCAACTACTGTGAGTGATGTATAGTGTTTCAAGTCTATACACTGCCTGTCAATCATTAGCACTGATATTCAGTCTCTTTAATTGCTGCCCTGAGGTAAATCTCACAATAGCACAGCAAATCATGAATCATGAACACTAACTATCATTTTCAGGGGTTTATTTACGTTCATGTGCTGCTGGTTAATGGTGAATAATTGTATAGTAGAAGTTAGGGAATGCAAAATTGTCTGGTCTCCCCCCATACAATACGCAATATAGTCGAACACTGTAAATGCACAGAATAACACAAAAGGCCACCTGAGAGGCACACACTTTTAAAATACTGTTGACTGCAAATTCTGAGCATCTGACTGCATTGCTACAAACAGACTGTGAATCATAGGAGTGATACAGACTGAGGGGAAATTCATGTGATTTTGGTATGACACACCATCATTCTACACAAACAAACTGTACAATGTTCTTCTACATTTTTATGTGAAAAACACATATGGAATGTACATAAATCTTACCTAAATATCAATGTGATTAACTATTAGACCTAGAGCTTATTTATTATATATTAGTTTAAACTTAAATTGGTAATAAGAAAACAGAATAAGAGAAAAATAAGAACCTAGATGAAAATCTGAGTGGTGCTTGCCACAGATTTTATTTGTACATCTGTCTCTCAACCACCAACCCATAAACTCACATGCACATACTCACACACACACACAGAGGCATGTGCGCACATGCGCACACACACACACACACACGCATGCACACACGCGCACGCACACACACACACAAAATGTATATAAAAAATTATTAATATTGGCCTGTAACATGATATTAATAATATACAGTGACTGGCTATTCAGTACAATTCTATGAGAGCATGTTTATTTACATGCTGTCATTCAGTGCAGATATATGACTAATTCAGTTATTGATTAATTAGCCTATCTTTTTTATTAATTTCAAAATTCCACTCATTTCTTCAACAAGACATACAATTTGAGGTTATCAATCATGTTTGTAGCACAAAGGGAATTTGAATCCCTAACCTTAAGTGTGCACAAAATTAAAAGTAATAATGCCCAGCAAACACTACTATAGACTATATTTTAATATTTGTAGCATAAACTGGCCTTTTTTGATTTTGTGACACACTGTTCCCTACTAAAGTTTGAACTGATTACACACTTAACACTTCATTCTACTTTACAGCCAGAGGCATTAAACCCCTCAATTGAAGCCATTAAATATTTATTTGCCCTGTTTTACGATATAATAACCATTAAAGAGGACACTGAGTCCTTCCATTGTAAATGCATATTATTTTATTGATAATAAGCATGACAACATTATATCTAGGATCCTAAGCACAATACAGGATATGTTTTATTTTTTCTGCTTGTCATGCCTGGTGGTGAATGTTTGCATTGCCTGGCCATATAAACCACAGGAAGAGTGGGAGCAAAAAGGTGGGACAGCAGCGGTAAACCTCATGACATCACAAGCTCCACTGCCATTGGACGTTTCCAGAGGGAACAGGGTTTAAAAAGCCAACCAGCAGCCATCTCTCACTAGCATCAAAACATAGCAAGATCTCATCTGATAAACGGACCTCAGTCTATCCTCCGACTGAAAAGAACTTCAAATTTCTCAAAGAGAAAGCGGTAAGTCACAACTCTCATTAATTTGTATGTATTTTTTTAGAATGTTGGTGTTAAAAAGCAATTGGTTTTAAGTATGCAGATGTTGGAAGAAGCTTTGAGTAACTCATGGAATGTATTTATTGCTTGTAGTCTGCAGTTTTTTTAGGTCTGTCAGGCGTTTATCTGCACAAGTAGGAGTAGTAGTGGCTTGAGACCATTAGCTACAGCCTATTTTAACCTTTAATCATGACAAATAATTCATACATCAAATGCAGTTCTAGCAGAATAAGCATCAAAGTTCTGAAAATGCAGTCAATGTAAGTACAAGACTGATGTTCTGAAGGCTTTTAATGATTCTGACCACAGTTTATTATAGGCAGAGATGATTAACATGAACTTGACAGACGAAAGAGGAAGTTGCGGCTATGGCACATAAAGGCCTTACTAATTTGTCAACTGACTCATTTATTCCAGCGACACAACCACTAAATTAAAGTTCCATACAAAAGAATAATAACACTGGCTGACTGACAGATGCCACCATTACTTCTGCCTGCAGCCCCAACAAAACGTTTCCACACTTAGTGTTTTGCGCTGCACTTCACATTTCCTTTGACGCCACAAATTTTAGGCCTTGGCTCGCAACATTGAAAATTCTAATGAGAAACTAAGTCTGGAGCCAGAGGCGTGCTGTTTCTTGGGATTGTGGCTGCTACATAGTCTACATATAACTTCTGGAATTATACACCAGAGGAGATCATTATAGGTATAGCTAAACACACACTACTTCAACTTATACTTTATGCAATGTAGTTGTAGCTGAAAACAAACGAGATGTTTCATGGTGAGGACTGGCAGGAAGTCTTTTGGCATTTGCCAACATGTTTCAGAGAGCCCTTAAAAGGCATGCTTCCTTCCGAGTCGGTAAATGCGTAAATACTAAAATACCCAATTGAGGCATTTTATAGTTAGAACAATAAAGTAGAACAGCACAGGCAATCCTCTCTGTAAAACATTTCTTGTAGCTGGTGTAGGCTGCATCAGCCTTATATTTATAAGGTCAAAACTGATGCTGTCTATAACTGTGGATCAGCTTTGAAGAGGTTTTTGTTTTTCTTCTTTTTTAGAGTATTTTGCACAAAAATGAAGACTGTTATCGTTTTAACACTCCTCATCGCCACAGTTTTCTGTCTACCTGTAAGTTCACTGTCATTTTAACTGTAAAAAATCTGGGCTTTGAAGTTGTACAGTACACTTCCATTTTTGTCTTCTTGTACACTCACATTTTTATTTTCTCAGGTGAAGCGCTCAGCTAGCAGTTCAGAGAGCTCAGAAGAAATGTTGGTTGCTCAACGGGCAAGTATCTTGTTTGATATGGACTGAATGAAAACTGCTTTGAAATGAATACTGCGCAGAAAGCAATATTGGATTTTAACTAAACATCTGTCTTATACAGCCACCTCCTATTCTACGAAAAGAGGCTGCTGTTATGTTCAGGGCAGAACCTACACAGGTAAAACACGTCCACTAGCCTGTATTTCATCTATAATTGAATAGTTCACCCCAGACATGAAAATTCTGTCAGTATTTATTCACCCTTTATTTCTTTTGTGTAGCAAAAAAGATGATTTTTTGAAGAATACTTACCATTTTTTCAAAATAAGGACCAGGGCTGTTAAGCAGCAAAATGCTACAAAACTCTAGAAAAAAGTCAGTGTATTTGAAGCCATACAATAGATTTGTATGAGGAGCAAACAGAAATGTTAGTCATTATTTAATAAAAATCTCGACATATGCCCAAGTTCACTTTGCTGTGATTGAGATTTTATGATAGAAGTAGCGAATTGTCTAAATGATTCGTTCATGAACCTGGCAATTTTTTTTTTTTTTAACTGTTCTTAAGTTGAACCACTTTTTAAAATAGTTTTATGGTGCGTTTCACTTTCGTTGCATGGAAAAGATTAAGCAGTACATATTTAAAAATTCTCCTTTTGTATTCCACTGAAAAAAGGAAGTTGCACAGGTTTGGATAAATGCAAGGGGTGAATAAATGATAGGTGAACTCTAGTAAACTGTGTCAACTTTTCCTTTAATCTCAAAATACTGATATAAACTTGCACCCTATGAGCTATTTAAATTCAAGGACATGGTAATTGGCACGCACATGAGAAATACAGTGAGTATTGTTATATTTATGCCAAGGCATTCGGTTGTGTTTCAGACTACGCCAGCAGAATCCAATGAAAGCACAGACAGTGCAGATGACAGTGAGGTAAATGAAAACTCATCCTCTAACCACATCACACGTCACTGCACTCCCACTATAGCCAATAAAAGACAACATGCTCTAAAAATACCCTTCCGCTGGTCTAGACGCACTGTAAGTGACCCCGCTGCGAGTCTCAATACTGTTTCTTGCATTTGCAGGATGCAGATGAGGAATCTGAAACAGAGGAGAACGTGAGTCACTCTGATTATGCTAAAATAATTAAGTTTTCTGTCACGTAGAACCATTGTGCGCAGTTGACAAACAAAGGACTAAACCAGTAGTTTTTAACTGGTTTTGGTTCAAAACCCAGAATTGATAATGGGCATCAAGTGGCAGATTCCAGCAGTAAAGCATGTTTGCTAGCAACACCAAAAGTTATGGGTTCGATTCCCACAGAAAGCAAGAACTCATAAAAATTATTACTTAAATTTGCTTTGGATCTGCCAGATGCATACATGAAAAATGCAAAAGCAAACACTGTTTATTATACATCAGTAAAGAAAAATAAAAGTAAAAATGAAAGTACAAGCAAACTTTGATGTCAATAAGGAATACATAGGAAGTTTCTCCTAATATGTATGTCTTTTAAAATCATAATTATTGCATGGTTGCATTTGATTATGTGCATTTGGTATTTTCCATGCTGTGCATAGCCCTATTTTTGGGTCTTAACTCATCTGTTGACACTGTATTTAACACAAGTTTCCATTACAAAACAATTAGCCTGTCAAAACTGAATGCAAAACTGCTGTAGGATGAGAAACAGTCACAGTGAATGACAACATAGGCTATTTGATGTTTAACATACACAATTACAAGAAAAAGTGAAATTTGAACCAGTGGACCAGTGAAATTTCACGTTGTGCTACCCAGCTTGACGCCGCATTAATCGAATCCACCATGCTAGCAGTAAAGCTTCAGAATGTTATATTGCCAATTACGTTGCTCATTAACATATCTTGTCCATTTAGGACACTAACTCCAGTGAGAGTGAATCTGGAGAATCTGCGACCATCCTTGTCCCAGCCACAGTGGAACCCTCACTGGACCCCATCATCAACACAGGCCGGGGAGACAGCATGGGCTACCCTAGCGACTACAAAAAAACTATTGTCTACGTGGATGCAAACGACTTAGAAAAAATTCCTTCCCCATACAAGCCCTACAGCAGTGACAAGTTGGGCGGCTTGACATTCGTGAGCAAGAAGTCCTCTGCCAACGATGACCAGAGCATCAATGATGTGGAGAAAGAGTTTAAACTGTACAAGGTAAATACATAGGTTACTTTATGTTTGTAAAGTTTGACAAGTAATAGAAAAGGATAGGAAAACATACATGTATGTACAACACTTACAGTACAAGAAAGTACCGTGGCAGAACATGTTATTAAATAGTAGGCCTACTTATTTAATTGAGTTGAGTGGTCAATTATGACCAAGTAACTTTGTTTCGGTACCATGGAAGAAGTTCAGCTATGTTTATAATATTGTCGTTTTTTTATTTAACAAGCTTGATTTAGGGACTATCAGTATAGTGCGACCAAGTCGTGACGCTGTATTTGAGGAAATAATCAAACGGTCCTCTCTCTCTCACACTCCTCCTCTGTGGTATAGTGTAGGAATTCATCTTAAACGGTTCTCTCTCATACTGTATGTAGAATTAGCATTGGGAAGTCCCGATTTGTTTACGAGATCGATTCAACCTAAACGGGCCTCTCTGATTCATTCCAGTGAATCGATTCGCCCGGAAGTTTCACATAACTGAACATGTTCACAAAAAATTATTCACCAGTTTGTAGAATGAACAAAAATATGGCTCTGATATTTAAAAAAAAAAACAACAACATAAAAACATACTGCCATTCTAGTTAGCTATTTGTTGTTTATAACTTAGCTTAGCTAACCTTTTTTAAGCAGTAGCTTGACTGTAGTATTACAACTTTGAATTATAACTAGTGTGTTGCTTGGTATGTTACACTTTCAAAGTAGCTTCCCCAACAATGACTACAGCTTCAACAAACATGGGGTGTAACTCTCCTGTACTATTTATGCAACAGACATGAATTATACCTCAAATCAACAAAAAAGTAATACAAGAAAACCAGAATCACAAGCTATGTTTCCATCCACCTATTTTTATGTGCATTTAAAAACAAACAAACAAACAAAAAAAAACGCTGGATGGAAATGCCAAGATGTGCATAAGTTCTAAAAATGCACATAAAAAACTTATGCGCTCAACTAAGTAGGATAAAATTCTTATCCGGTAAGAAAACGTGCATAAACTATGATGGAAACACGTTTACCAAATAAATTCTGTAATGTGCATCAAAAAAGACATGTGACTTTTCAATAGGACAGCATAAAACTGGACCAACCAACGGACCGACCTCATTTCACAGCATCTGAAATACTTGAGCAAAGTCTCGTCAAAGTGCTTCGTTATAATTAACTCCCAGAACTGTGTTCCCAAACAGCAGGCTCCAAAAATAAGATAACATGACCGTGTTTCATCTGTGTGCTCTGAAGCTCGTAATTTATTGTATTCAAAAATTATTATACAGTGCATTCTGCTACTGCTGCAAATTAAATTTTTCCGCAAGGTATTTAGGAAATGACAATTTTGTTCTTTTCAACTCACTGGATGTAAGCGGTGCTTTATTCGCAAAGGTTTTTTGCGATATTCCAATTTTGCACCTAAGTTTAATTCGTAACTTTGGATGGAAACATAGCTACTGTAGTTGAGATGTTCTTTTGTTTCTCAGGCCCTGCAGGTGCATGATACTCCTCTGGAGGAGGACTACACCAGCACCCCGGAGGTGGAGAACATGGAGCCAAACGACCGCCAGGCTGTTCTGGGAAGCCAAGATATCGTTCCCACCGGAAACCAGGATGCTACAGCAGAGTCAGACAGTGAAGGGGCAAGTGCTGGCGACACTCCCAACGACAGCTCAAGCGCGAGCGCCAGTGCCAGCCAGGAGCAAAACGAAGAGGAGTCGGACAGCAGCCCGAGCAGCGAGGAGACCACAACCACGCCTGGAGCTGCAGACACCGAGAACGACTCCTCACAGAGCACAGAGAGCCAGGAGAGCGATTCGGATGAGGAGACCAACGAGACCAACAAGACCACCGACGCTACTGTTATCATAGCAAAGTAAACGCATCCGAGCACAAACCCTCAACGGGCTGTCGACAGAAACGAATGCAAATGTATTAATTGTATGGTGCTTGGTGACTCGCTCCACCTGATGTTAGTGTGAGTTAGACAAACGGCAGAGCACAAAGATATGGTTCGTACAAGTTCTTCAACTGCTGCCGAACCTGTTAAGATGCAGTTTCATCTCAACGATGTCTTCCTGTTCATTGCACAATTATTTACAATCTTAATGTAAATGTAATTTTATACTGCTTTATGTATGTAATGACTGATCATTTATGAATAAATTTTGACCTTTATCAGTTATGCAGTGTTTCCTCATGCACAGAAAATATACATAAAGCAATGTTCCTATAGGCTATTACCCTAAAAGGAATTACAGATAAAATCCAGTAAACCATTCACATTGTCAGTTTGTCTCCTGGAAAAATGCAATTTCTTACAACATTTAGCTCAAGCAAAAATCCTCATAGATTTACAATATAAGGAAAGGGGGTGATTTGTGGCCAAGTATGGTGACCCATACTCAGAATTTGTGCTCTGCATTTAACCCATCCAAGTGCACGCACACAGTAGTGAACACACACCCGGAGCAGTGGGCAGCCAGTGCTGCAGCACCCGAGGAGCAGTTGGGGGTTCGGTGCCTTGCTCAAAGGTCTCACCTCAGTCATGGTATTGAGGGTGGAGAAAGTGCTGGAAAATTAGTCCCCGCACTTACAATCCCTGCCGGACCTGAGACTCAAACCTGCGACCTTTGGGTTACAAGTCCGACTCTCTAACCATTAGGCCACGACTGCCACCATATAATACCTTGCTGAAGAAAAAATAATACCAAACCAAAAAAAACCCAAAAACTTAACCTGCCTAAACTGGTTTGCTAGTCTAAGTTAGTCTCTTGGTATGTTGAGTGATTTTAGTGGAGTTTTGGCCACTTTCCAGATGGTCACATTGGGAGACCAGATTAAATCAGTTAAGACCAGCAAACAAGATTAGGCTGATTTAAGTTTCACCAACCCAGCCATATGATCACAATCTTTTTGAAATCCAACACATCCACAGGCCCCCATATTGGCTAAGATATTTCTTCTGGCATTTCTGAAGTAATTATGACAGTCTAAATGATTATTTTTAATTACAGGGAGTGCTGATATATTGAAATAATTATATATGATTAATTTTTGTTTTGGGGGGGGGGGGGATACATGTGTGTGTGTGTGTGTGTGTATTAATATATATTATAATCATCAACATATTAGCATCTAGACCTGTAAGAAACTTTATAGCAATGACCTAACACTCTAAACCACATATAAACTGTAACCACTTTTGTAAAATATACTTTTATATATTTGATATAATAAAATGTGGAAAAAAACACAGAAATACCTTTCTACGATTTAGAGCAATATGAGTGTCTAAATTACAAGACTTACCTTTAGATGTGTCAAAATCCCTTTTTGATTTCTAAAAGCGAATGCATCATACAGTGGTACAGCTGTGCTTTTCTTTTGCCAATGTCTTGATGTGCAGGCTCCAGACAAATATTTGTCAAACTTTGAAGTTTGGAGGAGTCTAGTGCTCTGTAATTAGCCTGCTCTGGGTGTGCAGATAGTCCGGGCCATTCTTACAAAAATAAATACTATACTAAAAAAATGTCTAATTCTTTACCACAATGACATTGGTGTTGACAAAGTAAAAGCATGGTGCACATTACTTCTGCTTTACTAAAGTGACGCTCTTCTCAGTGTACAGTAGGTTTAATTATTTCTGGTAATCACAGAGCTATCAAAGCAAACTACTGTGTTTCTCCACCGTCTGGAAATGTTCTGCAGATGCTTTTCATATATAATTAACCTAACAACAAAAACACACATTTTGATTTAAGTATGAGGCTGAGATGTAAAATAAAGCAGTCTACAAAATACTAGCAAAACTATTTAAGCTTCTTTTAAAAGCAGTTTTAAAATATTTCAATTTCATAGATTTAACATTTTAACAAAAATACAATAATTATGACCCAAAATCTAAAAAAAATGTAGGGTTAAATATTTAGCACATACTGTACATGCAAATCATGCTAAACTAATCTATTGTGATCTAAATTGTTGAGATTAAAAATGTCATAGGATGGTGCTATTAATTCTACTTTTTTCATATCTCTCTCTCACCAACACACACACACACACACACACACACACACACATGCACAAATAAATAAATAAATAAATAAATAAATAAAATTATTTGTGTTTTTGAATTAGAAAATTAGTATATAGTAGATTCCATGTCATTTACAGTAATGCTATAATAATAATAATATTAATAATAATAATAATAATTCACTTGGTTACTGAAAAAGTTGCAAAAATATACTGAACTCTCATATCAGACAGAAGATTTACATTCTTCAGACAAAGTACTACCAATAATAAACCCCACTGGAAAATGATGGCTTATTTTTTCTTGCATAATATTGAAAGGTGTGAAATCATAAAATTGTTATGACAGTTGAATTTGAAAGATTTTTTTATTCTAAATGAACACTTAAAACCATAATGGGGACATGCAATTTAAAAGTAAATAATTTTAAAAGTTATCATTCTGTATCAACACTTTCATTATCAGCACATAAACATTACTTTATACTGTAAACTCCAGTGAATTGTACACCATTCAACTTTTGTTTGTTTTGCATGAAAAGAGGATTAAGCAGTTTTACTGCAAGGTATTATCTGGACATTATCATTATCACCCCTTCTTCCAGGTGTCAGATCCACAATAAAACAGTTTGTGATGCCTTGTGTCGTGGCAGTTGATGGTGTTGTTGTCTTGCCAGCGGTCGATGGACTTGTTGTGCTAGCTGGAGGGAATGCGCTTGACACAACTCTGATATCTTCCTCTGAAGATTCAGATTCACTTGATTTAGACTCATTTGATTCAGATTTCTCATCGGACTGTGAATCCTCCCTGTTTTCTCTGCTTGAATCATTTTCCTCTGAACTGAATCTAGATCGCACAGAGTCTGATGAATCAAATCTTCTGCGCAAATGGAACTGAGGATTTAAACCGTTGATAATTTCATCAATAATAATAAACTGTACGCTGTATGTTATTAACAGTAAAATTTTATTTAAAAAAAAAATCCTAAAAAATAAACCATATGATTTAATGCTTACTGCTTTTGAAAAGACTGATGCAACAAACAGCATCAGTAGCATTGCGTGCAATGTCTTCATCCTGCAAAAAAGAAAAAAAAAAGAAAAAAAGAAACTAATGTGAAACTATTATTTTCTGGTTCATTCAAATTGTGTTTACCACAGATTAAAAATGATATTTATAAGTTCTGCTTGCTTGTATTAATTGATTATTCAGTTACTACCAATAAAGATAAATTAAAAAGCCATAAGCATAACATAACATATAACATAACGTAATATAACAGAAATGTTGGTTTACCTTGCACAGATGTTCTTGTCCAGTTATTGTAATGTCACAGTCTGTATTTACTCTGGCATCTGTGGTACTGTGTCTTAAATACGGGATGGATGTGAGTAAACCAGGGCTTGGTCCAGTGAATTCCCATGATAAGTTGACAAGTAATCATTAGTGCAACTTCCAAGTCTCTACCAAACCTTGCACAATGCCTTGCAAAATCCCTACTACAATCAGTGTGTAGTAATCCAAATGAGCTTGTAAATCACACAACAGCACTGCTTCACTGCATTGTTTAGAAAAACACACTGTCTGCTACTTGTTTAGTTTGGTAACAGTGAAAGGTTCAGAACTTAAACATTATCAATGTATACTTATGTACAGGATTTACTGTACTGTACATGTCAGATCCACACATCCACACAAACAAGTTTAGCTGCTCAGACAGATATTTCACCAACCCCGAAGACGTCAGTGATGACTGAGGATGTGAAACAGTCAGAATTGTAATTTTCCAAATGGATGATATAATCTGACATCATCCTATATACCACCCCTACATGAATAGCAGAAGTTATAAATGCATAACAATGAACTATAAACTCCATTTATGATGTAAAGTTCTATAGAAACAAAATTCATGCTTACATAAGTATAAAAAGATGCATATTTTGCCACTCATAATACACTTTACATGCAACATCATTTGGCAAATAAAACAGTGAATTTTCTAAACACATATAGTACATATAGCATATATAGTACAGTTAGCATCTGTAACTATGGTAGATTAAATGCACATTCAGTCGTTGTTGAGCTAGTGTTAGCATCTCTGTTCTTTACTTTAATAACAACATAGTGGTGGTTAGACGCTGTACTGTCGTCTCTGAGTTTTATGTAAATTACTCTGATACCAGTGAGTTTTAGAGAGCAGTCTACACAATAATTAATTCTCTTACCTGACCAACAACAAAGAAGCAACTCAGGCGTCACTACTTAGCATTTTCTCCATCACCAAATCTTCTCATCTTGTGTGTGTTGCATTGTGACTATTATGAGTACAGTATTCATCTGATGAATTGTACACCATTTAGATGACTATTCACAAAAAAACTATTTATTTCCTAATGTGTAAAACTTTTCTCCTGAATGCACCTTTAAGGAAAAATGTATTAAAATTTGCAGCTATATATTGAATGATATATATATATTTTTTTGTTCTGTGTTTTACTTTGGGAGATGTTGACCACTCCTAGATTGCGCCAGTATTGCTGCTATCATTCACAGCAATTAAATGGGTTCAGACCTGCCAGCTCCTAGCACTGCATGCGCTAAAGATGGCTCAGACACATCCGGTGTATAAAACCGCACAAAAGTATGTGGCAAGCCATTAGGTAGTTGAAAACCCCTGCAAAAAACCTTTCCCTAACACGGTAATAGGCATTTTGGTACCTACTGTATGAGCTAAAGATATAGCCTCTATAATTCAATGAGACAGCCATTGATGAGATAATGGATTCCCTTTGTGAGGAGTAGCCCAGGACACAAACAGCTGGTCATACACTGCAAAAAATGTTTTTCTTACTTGTCTTACTTTTCTTACTCACTTTTTGTCTTGTTTCCAGCCAAAATATCTAAAAATTCAAAATATCTAAAAAAGGATTTTCTAGACAAGTAAAAATTACTGTCTTGTTTTCAGAAAAAACAAGTCAAATTTAAGCGAGTTTTTGCTTAGAACAAGTAAAATAATCCGCCAATGGGGTAAGCAAAATAGTCTTATTTCAAACAGAAAACAGACTCTACTCAGCCCCAACTCTCCCATCCCTTGAATCTCCAAAAAGGAATACCCCTTGGTAGGGAGCTTGCTCTTAAAAGGGCTAGACCAATAGCAGGACATTTCCTTCATGCAAGCACATACAGCAGACAGGAGTTGTCTCGCTGTAGGCTAAGTAGGCGGCAACCTTTTCCCACCATAAAGGTCAACAATCACCAGAAACATGTGGCTCTCCACTGGTCCTGGTCAAAATGTATTCTTTGGCTTCTCTGGAAAGTCCCATGGATGCAAGAGGGTTGTCTGTGGCATGTGTCTTACATTCTGGCAAGCAGGGCCCGTATTTATCAAGCTTCTCAAAGTGCCATTTTAGTCTTAAGTGCTGAGAAATCATGAAATTTACTCCTACTTTCAAACTTAAGTATAAAAGCAAGTTATCAAATTTCTTAAAGCTAAGAATCACTCTTACTCTCTCAGTTATTTAAGACAGCTCGAGAGGTCTCTCAAGTGGTTAGGAGTTGCCAGTAGGGGCTTGTGATGGTGCTGAGGAGACAGACGTGCACAAATCTTTCAGGAAAGGAAGAATGTTCTTGAAATGTTTGGAGACGAGCACTTAATGAAACGGTTACATTTCCTCAGTTATTCAAAATGAGCAAAGAACATTTACATTACCAAAGAATATCATAACTGACTTCAGTCTAGCACGAGTATTATGCGATCTACACTGTATGATGAATAAATCTCTTACCCCTTATTTACACTGCACACGTCTGCGGTGCAGCTGTGAAGCATCACATGACAGCTGTGTTGGTAGAGAAGGGATGTAATGTATGAGGATCTCAGATTGTGTCAGTGCACATTTCACATCGCTGAATGCCTTCTTTTTTTAATGAGAGGCTTAATAACAACCAATTTGAAGGTTTTGGGGACATATCCTAACGACAATGATGAATTAATAATAACCAAAAGAAGATCTATGACTTCTGGAAGCAGCTCTTTTAGTAGTTTAGATGGAATAGGGTCTAACATACATGTTGTTGGTTTAGATAATTTAACAAGTTTATACAATTCTTCCTCTCCTATAGTAGAGAATGAGTGGAATTGTTCCTCAGGGGATCTATAGCGTACTATCTGATGTGATACTGTGGCTGACGGCTGCATTGTTAAAATTTTATCTCTAATAGTATCGATCTTGGAAGTAAAATAG
Source organism: Tor tambroides (assembly GCA_021397915.2). Classification (NCBI taxonomy): domain Eukaryota; kingdom Metazoa; phylum Chordata; class Actinopteri; order Cypriniformes; family Cyprinidae; genus Tor; species Tor tambroides. The sequence goes on along the minus strand of JAFVLL020035983.1, from coordinate 21,804 downwards.
TTCATAAAGTCATTACTGCTGTGCTGTTGGGAAATGTCAACACCTGCTGATACTTTATTTTTTGTTAATTTAGCCACTGTATTGAATAAATACCTGGGGTTATGTTTGTTTTCTTCTAAAAGAGACGAAAAGTAATCAGATCTAGCAGTTTTTAATGCTTTTCTGTAGGATAGGGTACTTTCCCGCCAAGCAATACGAAATACCTCTAGTTTTGTTTTCCTCCAGCTGCGCTCCATTTTCCGGGCTGCTCTCTTTAGGGCGCGAGTGTGCTCATTATACCACGGTGTTGGACTCTTTTCCTTAATCTTCCTTAAGCGTAAAGGAGCAACCGTATCTAAAGTGCTAGAAAAGAGAGAGTCCATAGTTTCTGTTACATCATCAAGTTTTTCTGTGCTGTTGGATATGCTGAGGAATTGAGATAAATCAGGAAGATTATTTACAAAGCAGTCTTTTGTGGTAGAAGTGATGGTTCTACCATACTTGTAACAAGGAGTAGAATTTACAGTTTTAGCTATATGGAGTTTACACAAGACTAGATAATGATCTGAGATATCATCACTTTGCTGCAGAATTTCAATACCATTAACATCAATTCCATGTGACAATATTAAATCTAGAGTATGATTTCGACAATGAGTAGGTCCTGAGACATGTTGTCTAACCCCAATAGAGTTCAGAATGTCTATGAATGCTGATCCTAATGCATCTCTCCTTGGCAAATTGACTCTGCATGAGTGATACAGCTGCTCCTGTGTCCACTTGCATAGGGACCTACTAAAAAGTAGGCTATAATAAAAGTGTTCCAGTAGACTTTTGCATTATATCCCTATAATGGTGTCCTTTCTGAAAGCATTCGACAGAGTGTAAACAATAGAAATGCAGAAATGTCAACGCTTTCTTGAAAGTAGACATGTTGTCTAATTTCACTCTTCACAAAAAAAGCTATTGTATGAATTTGTGACAAAGCTACATTTGATGCAATGACTATACAATACATAATGCAAACAAAACTGGAATGTACTGACTGCCAAATCTCTGTGTCCCAAAATGCAATGCGCTAAACTTGACCTTCCTATGTAACAATGATAATTAGACACTAATATGATAACTAGACCCGTTCTCACATAATGATGTTATATGATAATATCTGACCAATATAATGAGGTCATGTAAGATGGATTTTATTTTGTATTCCAAGATTATATCATGTTATAGATCACAATGTACTTAAAATCCCAAACAACCTTTTCAGTATCATTTAGCAGACACACCTCTTGACTCTATGCCACACATCATGTATATTTTTGAGATTAATTGAAGTTCTTTTGAAATTATATAGAATGGTGCTGTTAATCGTATTTATTTTGATCTCACAATAATAATAATAACAATAATAAATGTAAATTGCATTACTAAATTAGAAAAATACCATATGGTAGGTTCCATGCCAATGCTATAATACTACTACTACTACTACTACTACTACTAATAATAATAAATAATTCATTTGGTTGCTGAAAAAGTTGCAAAAATTTTTACTGAACTCTCATTTGAATATGCTGATAAATCATATTTTATTACCTCAGACAAAGTACTACCAATAATAAATTCCACTGAAAAACAATGGCTTAATTTTCTTACATAATATTAAAGAGTGTTAATGACAATTGCATTTGAAAGATTTTTTTAATTCTAAATAAGCACTTAAAACCATAATAATGACATGCAGTTTAAAAGTAAATAATTTTAAAAGTTACATCATTCAGTGTCAGGACCTTCATTATCAACACATAAACATAACTTTATAATGTAAATTGTTATGAATTGTACACCTTTAAATATTTAACTGATGATTAAGCAGAAATACTGCAATTTATTATAATAACACCATCACCCCTTGTTACAGTAACACAGTTTGTGATGTCTTGTGTCGTGGCAGTCGATGGTGTTGTTGTCTTGCCAGCGGTCGATGGACTTGTTGTGCTAGCTGGAGGGAATGCGCTTGACACAACTGTGATATCTTCCTCCGAAGATTCAGATTCACTTGATTTAGACTCGTTTGATTCAGATTTCTCATCGGACTGTGAATCCTCCCTGTTTTCTCTGCTTGAATCATTTTCCTCTGAACTGAATCTAGATCGCACAGAGTCTGATGAATCAAATCTTCTGCGCAAATGAAACTGAGGATTTACACCGTTCATTAATAATAGTACTGTATGCTGTATGTTATTAACAGTAACAGTATTTAAAAAATCCTAAAAAATAAATACTTACTGGTTTTGAAAAGACTGATGCAACAAACAGCATCAGTAGCACTGCATGTAATGTCTTCATCCTGCAAAATAAAAGCATCAAAAGAACCTAATGTTAAACTATTATTCTCTAGTTAAATCAAGTAGTGTTTACCACAGATTAAAAATTGTATTTATAAGTTCTTGTATAAGTGCTTGTATTCATTGATTATTCAGTTACCAGTAATAAAAATAAATTTAAAAGTCATAAACACAACATAACATAATATAACATAGAGATGAATGGTTTACCCTGCGCAGATGTTCTTGTCCAGTTATTGTAATGTCACAGTCTGTATTTACTCTGGCATATGTGGTACTGTGTCTTAAATACTGGATGGATTTGAGTAAACCAGGGCTTGGTCCAGTGAATTCCCATGACGACGATGTGACAAGTAAACATTTATGCAACTTCCGGGTCTCTACCAAACCTTGCACAATGTCTTGCAAAATCCCTACTACAATCAGTGCACAGTAATCCAAACAAGAGTTTAAATCACGCAATGCCACTGTCTCACTGCATTATTTAGACAAACCACACACTGCTATTTTTTTTAGTTTGGTAACAGTGAAAGGCTCAGAACTTATAGTATGCTGCATACTTACAGCTTCAATGCATACTTGTCAAATTATTTAATTAACAATTTGAATTCATTCTTTATGCCTGGCATTTATAAAGACTATACATTATTGTAACAAATGCAGTACAAAACCTGGTATGTAAATGAGCCAATAAATGTTTAACATGTTTGTCAATGACACATAAGAGTGTCCCTGATCAAGAAAAAGAAAAATATTTTATAAATCTAGTTCAAAACATATGTGACGTGTTCTTAGAAAGGTTTCAAGAAAATATTTAACAATTCTAAAATTGTCATGGGTAATAACCATCATGAATGTGTGTGTGTGGTTCAGCTATACCCTACACTCTGGGGGCAAAATGTCCCCACAAAGATGACAATATCCAGGTTTAAGGTAAGGGTTAGGTTAAGGGGACAGAAAATACAGTTTGTACAGTATAAAAACCATTACGTCTATGGAAAGTCCCCAGAAAACATAGAAATGCAATATGAGTATGTGTGTGTTTTCCAAGTTAAAAAAAATTACAAATACTATGAATTGCATTATCCATTGCACTTTTGAGAAGTTGTACTACAACATTTTACAACCTGAATCTTGCCTTGTCATAAAATGGATAAACAATTATCAGATTTTTTTTAATGTATCGACTATACACAAAGTCACAAGGGCCTATGACATCATTTACCAAAATTAAAGACATGCTCATAGATTTTAGACATCAACATTTTTCCCCTTTTATTTTGTTTTGCAGCAAAATCAGCCTAAACCACTGGCCTACATGACCACTGGTGTTACGTGTGTGTTCTTCCTCAGTTTCCTGTTTGGCCTTATTTGGTTGTGTTCCGGTTTCCCTAATTAGTTCTCTTCAGTTAATCATCGTTTAGTCATATCACCTGTGTTTTATCTATCATCTGATTTACTCCTTTGTTTCCGTTGCTTTATAAGCATTCAGTTTGGTTTTAGTCCTGGTCCTGTCTTAACGTTATGTTTGATGCATTACCTTGTTTATTGGAACCATTGTTGTCATTAAAAGCCTATATTCACTTACCCGCTGTTTCCCCGTATTCCTTAGAGGGGCATTCCGTAACAGAAGACAGGACCGAAACCGAAAAATGCTGACGGCTGAGGACAAGTTGTGGGGTTTGTGGCAGGCTGGCCGGAAGCTGGAGCGGTATGTGGAGGAGTTTATTGAGCTCGTTCACCAGCTGAACTGGCCTGATGCCTCTTTGGGTGCGTGCTTTCAGCTGGGACTGGATAGCGAGACGATCAGATGTGAGCTTCCTGTTTTTGATTTCTCCTTGGTCGAATTAATCTTGTTTTATTTCTAAATGGATCTCATTTCGAAGTCGTTGAGAAAGAAGAATTCCAGTCTCGCTGCCCAGTCTCCGCTGAGGCACGTCACGTCGCGCCAGTTCACCTCCCCCCAAAAACCTCCACATACCGCGCCAACAGTTCGCCTGCCCAGCCCCAACCTTCCGTATACCATCCACAGCTCCATCCTGTTCCTCAGCCCAGCACAGCCCGCGGCGAAGTCAGTGCCGCCGCCGCCGTCCGCGGCGAAGTCAGTGCCGCCGCCTCGCATGTGCCCTCCAGTGCCTGCTCCTCGCATGAGCCCTCCAGTGCCTGCTCCTCGCATGAGCCCTCCAGTGCCTGCTCCTCTCATGAGCCCTCCTTCATCTCCACTGGTCCCGTCCAGCCCTCCTTCATCTCCGCTGGTCCCGTCCAGCTCCGCGCTTCCAGAGCGCCCCCAAGAGTCCATGCTTCCAGAGCGCCCCCACGAGTCCGCGCTTGCAGAGCATCCCCAAGTGTCCGCGCTTGCAGAGCGCCCCCAAGTGACCGCGCTTGCAGAGCGCCCCCAAGTGACCGCTCGTCCAGAGCGCCCACCAGAGCCCGCTCCTCCAGAGCGCCCACCAGAGCCCTCTCCTCCTGAACAGCTCCCAGAGGGGAACTTCCCCGAGAAAATTTGGGGGGGGGGGGCCATATAGCCATGGCCGGTGTGGCTGGGCCAAGGGTCAAGGCCACTGAGGCTCCTGGTCCTCCAGAGTCCCCTGATCCGCCATGGCCGACGGAGTCTCCAGTCCCACCATGGCTTCCCGAGTCTCCTGTCCCGCCATGGCCGACGGAGTCCCCAGACCCGCCCTGGAGGCTTCCCCAGTGTCCCTGCCCTGCACCAGCCTCCAGGGCGCCCGCCTCCCCTCCCTGGTGGAACTGTTACGGTGCGGGACGCGCCTTCCAGGAGGGGGGAGTAACTGTTACATGTGTGTTCTTCCTCAGTTTCCTGTTTGGCCTTATTGGGTTGTGTTCCGGTTTCCCTAATTAGTTCTCTTCAGTTAATCATCGTTTAGTCATATCACCTGTGTTTTATCTATCATCTGATTTACTCCTTTGTTTCCGTTGCTTTATAAGCATTCAGTTTGGTTTTAGTCCTGGTCCTGTCTTAACGTTATGTTTGATGCTTTACCTTGTTTATTGGAACCATTGTTGTCATTAAAAGCCTATATTCACTTACCCGCCGTTTCCCCGTATTCCTTAGAGGGGCATTCCGTAACAACTGGAGTGTATCACATATTTAAATGGAAACAACTGTGAACAGAATTTCATTGTTCATTGTTGTAAGATCATTCTGGCTGCAAACATGATGATGGATACGCTTCTTCTGTGAGATTTCCTGTTTTTGGTATCACGTAACAGCTTATATGCCCAGAACAAACAAGTTTAGCTGCTCAGACAGATATGTCACCAACCCCAAAGACGTCAGTGATGACTGAGGATGTGAAACACTCAGAATTGTAATTTTCCAAATATATAATCTGACATCACCCTATATACCACCCCTACATGAATGGCAGAAGTTATAAATGCATAACTATGAACTATAAGCTCCATTTATGATGTAAAGTTCTATAGAAACAAAACTCATACTTACGTAAGTATAAAAAAGGCCACTCATAATTATACATTTTACATGCAACATACTGGCAAATAAAGTGGTGAATTTTAATACACATAGTACTATATGCTATGTGTTACAGATGCTAACAATGGCAGATTAAATGCACATGCAGTAGTTGTTGAGCTAGTGTTAGCATCTCTGTTCTTTAATAACAATATAGTGATGGTTAGACGCTGCACTGTCGCCTCTATGTTAGCAGCACAATGGTGGTGGCAACTCGGGCGTCACTACAAATCCTCCTGCCTTGTGTGTGTTGTATTGTGACTATTGTGAGTACAGTATTCATCTGATGAACTGTATACCATTTAGATGACTATTCACAAAAACACTCTTTCCCTGTGTAAACCTTTTCTCCTGAATGCACCTTTAAGAAAAAGTGTATTCAAATTTACAGCTCTAGGACCATTGAATGATGTATATTTGCTTTGTTCTGTGTATCATTCTGGGAGATGTTGACCACTCCTGGATTGCACCAATATTGCTGCTATCATCCACAGCAATTAAATGGGTTCAGACCTGCCAGCTCCTTGCACTGAATGCACTAAAGATGGCTCAGACACATCCAGTCTATAAAACTGCACAAAAATATGTGGCAAGCCATTAGATATTTGAAAGCCCCTGCAAAAACCTAACCCTAACCTGGTAATAGGCATTTTAGTTGACTATAACTACTGTATAAGCAAAATATATAGCCTCTTTGATCCAATGAGACAGTCATTGATGAGATAATGGCTTCCCTTTTTGAGGAGTAGCCCAGGACACAAACAGCTGGTCAGCTGGTCATATATATATATATATATATATATATATATATATATATATGAAGAGCCCATACCGGACATAATGAATTCAATTTCTGCTCCTCCGGAGAAGAGAATGGAGGAAGGTGAAAATCTGCAAGCTTGGTAGATGGGCACCTATATGCCAAGTCCACTACCTTGGACACAAAAGCAGAGTTAGGGCAAAAGGAAACCTAAGTGAGCCCTGGAGCAAACTGTGAACAAGAAGGGACTAACAGACAAAGACTGTAAGTTTTAAGCAATAACACTGACACAAGCATTTTCACAATGCAGCTGTACTACTCATTCACTTGTATACAGATAACATTCAGAGCTTATCGCGCATGTGCCATAATACAGAAAACTACTACAAGGTGTCGTAAGGACAAAATGTGCAACTCTTGGAATGCAATACACAACACTTAAGTTGACTTTATGTCACCTACCGCTGTAATTTAATTTGCAATAGGCATATTAGAATAGCTCACCTTGACATGGATACTATTCTTAATTTTAAGGACGCCACTCAACACAATCCTGTCCAACTGACGTTGCGTTTTGAAATGTACAGTTTAGCAAAATCAGCAAAGTCAGGATGTGCTGAGAGAGCTTCCTGCAGTCTCCCACAGGAAGAAAAATGTGAATGACTTTGGCAAGAGTCTGACAAAGACAGACGTGGTGTCATAAGAGATTCTGCAGTTGGTCATGCCCAAGGTGATTCTCTATAGTGAAACACACAGCGAAGTTACAAAAAGAACACACATAAACAAAATGTTTAAGGGGAAACTCATTTACACAGCGGCAACTGTCACAACGGCTATGGTGAGGTATGGTGGAGTTTCTTGAAACTGCTCTCACAGTCTCAGCCTATTGTCTTACAGAAACAGTTCACCCAAAAATAATAGGAATAAAATCTGTATTTTTGTTAACTGCAATTGCATGGATCAGAGTAGCTGGCACAGTATTCACAATTTTCCTTGTGTTTTCCAAAGGAGAAATAAAGTCATACAGGTTTGAAACAACATGAGAATTTACATTTCTTGCTCTGCTGTTCCTTTATCATTTCCTCAGCTGTTTCAAACTAAACATCTTTACAAACAGTTAATGAAACCAAAGAAATGGGCAGAAACATCAGAAAAGCTGCTGTTGCCAGGTACATGCAACACCTAGCCAGGTACATTTCCTCATTGGTGTGAACTTAGGCTACATGATAGTCAATATTATCTATAAACTATAACTTTTATTAACTCTGAAGATCAAAATGCACAAAATACCATCTCATAATATATTATTTTTATACAGAAACCCCAAAAAGTATTTCAAAACTTAAGACACACCCTATACTGGGAATGCCATTGGCTTATATAACAACCTAGTGCCATTTGTTTTGAAGCAAAATATTTCAACATAACTAGTTTGTTAGGTTTTAAGTCCTGAAACAATAGAAATACTGTTGAAAATAAAGACAAAAGGTAATGTGACTGTCACGAATCTGGTCTATGAACTTCCGTTCACTCACCACCAGAGGTCACTCGCTCACCACATGGACTCTTGCACTACACTAACTGTTGCACTTCACCACGGACTACAGTTCCCATCATCCATTGCACTGATGACACACACACAGCTGATTGCACTGATTACACAGCTGATTCCCATCACACACCTTACTTAAGCCATGGACCTCAGTCAGATTGCCGAGTATTGTAAGCACATATCGCTACCCTAGCTGATAGTTACTTTATGGAGCCTGTCGTAGTCGTAGTCGTGCCTGTTTCGGATTGTGTTTTCCCCCGCCTGGATTATTGCTGTGTACCTGGATTAATGCTAATGGTCAGTACCTGGATGGGAGACCTCCTGGGAAAAACTAGGTTGCTGCTGGAAGAGGTGTTAGTGAGGCCAGCAGGGGGTGCTCACCCTGTGGTCTGTGTGGGTCCTAATGCCCCAGTATAGTGATGGGGACGCTATACTGTAAAAAGCACCGTCTTTCGGATGAGATGTTAAACCAAGGTCCTGACTCTCTGTGGTCATTAAAAATCCCAGGATGTCTTTCAAAAAGAGTAGAGGTACGACCTCGGCATCCTGGCCAAATTCGCCCATTGGCCTCTGACCATCATGGCCTCCTAATAATCCCCATATCTACTGATTGGCTTCATCACTCTGTCTCCTCTCCACCAATAAGCTGGTGTGTGGTGGGCGTTCTGGCGCACTATGGCTGCCGTCGCATCATCCAGGTGGATGCTGCACACTGGTGGTGGTTGAGGAGATCCCCCCCCCTTATATGTAAAGCGCTTTGAGTGCCTTGAAAAGCGCTATATAAATGTAATGAATTATTATTATTATTATCTCTCTTGCCTTGCCCTATTGGATACTGTTCGCTGATCGAAGACCCACGCTTGTCCTACGAATACTCTTTGTCTTGCCTCATTCATGTCTGTTTGCTGTTTACTGAACCATGCCTGTTTGTGACCACACCTTTGAATAAAGCTCTGCACATGGATCCGCACGTCTCACGTCTTATTCACCCCGTAACAGTGACATTTTCTGGACGTCAAATATCAGTGGATATTTAATATTCATGTGATGTAGAGGGTGACACAGGAGTCGATTTTCAAACCTCTCCCGTCCCATCCAAATCCCAGGAAAAAAACTGGGGGAAAATCCTGTCCCGTCCCAATCCCAGAAGAATGACTCTCGCTCCCGTGTTTCCTTTTTTTTTTTTTTTTTTTTGCTGGTATCTGTCAGCTACAGTAAAAATACAGTACAGATCACAGCTTGCCCACCTTAGTTGAATAACAAAAAAACTACATTTTAGATTTTTATTTCATTGAACTGAAAGCCAGCTTAAACAATGCACAGTGATTGCTTGATTGGCCAGCCAACATGCCTGACCTGAACCCCATGTGGAATCTATGGGATATTTTCAAGAGAAAGATGAGAAACAGTCAATCCAACAATCCAGATGAGCTGAAGCTCAATAGTGCCTCAGCAGAGCCACAGGCTGATCGCTTCCATGCCACACCTCACTGATGCTAGAGTTTGTGCTAAAGGAGCCCCGACCAAGTATTGAGTGCATAAATGAACATACTTTAAAAAACTTGAACTTTTCTGTTTTGCAAATCCTTTTTTTGATTGATCTTAGAAAATATTCTAATATTTTGAGATGCTGGATTTTTGACTCTCATGAGCTGTAAACTCTAATCATCAAAATTAAAACAAAAAAACTTTTGAAATGTACTTTACATGTAATGAATCTAGAATATATGAATGTTTCACTTTTTGAAATAAGTTACAAAAAAATGAACTTTTTCACGATATTCTAATTTTGAGATGCACCTGTATTTTAAGAGCAAGTGAGTGCACCGGCTCCATCTCAGAGCATAAAGAGACAGGGCAACTAGAATTGAGTTCAAAATTAAAATATACAGTTTATAGTATATTTATATAAAAGGTATATTTGTGTATAAAGTCGGGTATCATAGTGTTATTACGATTCCCGGTCCCACCCATTCCCGCTGACATTTTTCCTGTCCCGTCCCAATCACTTGATTAATAGCGATTTTGTTTCCCATCCTGCGGGATTTCCGATAAAATGTCAGCCTCTAATGTGATGTTAATGTGATGAACTACACCCGTGGTTGCTCTGCTAGAACACCTGTGAAAACTTGACAACTTCATACATCCACTGCAACAACTTTTAGCAGGTTAAACATAGCTGTTTGGTTGAGGAAAGTCAACCTCTAGCACAGAGGTCTTCAACCCTGTTCCTTGGGACCCACTGTCCCGCAGAGTTTAGCTACAACCCTAATCAAGCACACCTGGAGCAGCTAATCAAGCTCCTCAAGATTGCTTGAAAATACTGAAGCAGGATGGAAATAAACTTTGAAGGACAGTGGGTCCCCAGTAGGAGGGCTGAAGACCTCTGCTAGCATTTGAGCATTTTGTTACCTAATGTAAAATCTTTAGTTATCACAAAGAGATTTCTTAAATAACATCTAGCAAGACATGCACACTTTATCGCAGTAAGTGGTTAAACGGATCAAAGACTGAAAATAATTAACTTGATTTCCTCACCGTTAGCACTTACACTGTTGTGAAGTCATGAGGTAAACGTTTACCACAATGTTGTTGCGCATTACCAGCTCATATCAGCAGAAACAAATGCATCGTAGACATATAAGCACCTGTATCAACATCATAAATGGGCTTTTAATTACTAGATTTTGTGAATATTTTATATTAAATTTGGAGGTATAGCTGTGAACGCCATTTGTCCATTTTGTCTGTGTGAAAGTTTTTGGTCACGCTTTATTTTAAGGTCCAATTCTCAGAGTTAACAAAGAATTAACTATGACTTTGAGTTGCAGTAAGTGTCCTGCAATTAAGTTTATATCAATATTAAGGCATCTTAACAAGCATATATAACTGTATCACATTATAATCACACTATAGTTGTTTTCCTCCAGCGAAAATAGAGCATGAAGACATATTTTAGAAAATTCTCTTTTCATGTAAAATGTTCATTTTTAAATTAAAATGTATTATTGCAGATGTGGCATTAAATGAATACAGGGCAGATTAAACATACAGCCAATCTAGACAATTACAGTAATATAAGATTTGTATACAGTGTACTCTAAATGAATATTAATAAATATGATCTGGTTAGTTAAAATGATTTGAAATAAAATCCGAATTCAGATGTGGAATTGATAGTTTGTGTAGAACCTTTTGTATGTATTGTTCCTACCTGCCCTAACAATATATTAAATATTTATTAATCATACACTAATTGGGGCTGAGCCTACCTAATATTGAAATCCTAGAATCACCCACCTCTTGAGTCTGTGTAATCTGCATGCCATGTAACATGACGTAAATTGTTGAGATTATTTGAAGTTCTAGGTAACACTTTAGTATAGGGACCAGTTCTCACTGATAACTAGTGGCATATTAGCATGCATATGATCAACATATTGGCTGATTATTAGTACTTATAAATGGTCTGCATGACCATCTTTTACATCCCTAATCCTACCCAATAACTAAACTTAACAACTACCTTACTAACTATTAATAAGCAGCAAATTAGTAGTATATTGAGGCAAAAGATGCAGTTAATGGTTTGTTAATAGCGAGAATTGGAGCTTAAAATAAACTGTAACCAATTTCTTTTGAAATTCCATAGGATGAGGCTGTTAATCTTACTTATTTTGATCTCACAAAAAAGGGAATTGCAATTGAATTAGAAAAATAGTATAGTAGGTTCGATGTCCTAATTTTATATGATTAATATTTAATTTGGTCACTAAAAAAGTTACTGAACTCTCAGTAATATGCAGAAAAATCATATCACCCACTGGAAAATGCTCATTGAAATGATTATGACAATTGGTTGCATTTGAAAGATTATTTATTCTGAATGAGCACTTCAAATCACAATAGGGACATGCAATTTAAAAGTAATTAATGTTGAAAGTTACATCAATCAGTTTCAAGTCATTATGGTTTACAATAGAAAGTAATGCTTTTTTTTGTTTTTTGTTTTTTTTTTGCATGAAAAGATGATTAAGCAGTAGCATTGTAAGATATTATAATGATTTTATTATTATTGCCCATTATTTCAGTTGTCAGATCCACAGTAACACAGCTTGTGATGTCTTATGGTGATGATGGACGTATTGTGCGAGTTGTCACAACTCTGGTATCTTCCTCAGAAGAATCATTAGACTGGTCAGAATTCTCAACCGAGTGTGAATCCTCACTGAATGAACTGCGTGAACCATTTTCATCCGAACCCTCAGATTCTGATGAATCAGATCTTCTGCGCCGGAAAGACTAAGGATTTAAACAGTTGATAATTTCATTAATAACAGTACTGTATGCTCTTGAAAAAAAGTATGAAGATAATAAAGTATAACAGTAACACTTTAAAAAAAATCATAGTAAAATAAAAATGTAAAAGAAAACATTACTGAATACTTACTGGTTTTGAAAAGACTGATGCAACAAACAGCATCAGTAGCATTGCATGTAAAGTCTTCATCCTGAAAATCAAAAGCTTCAAAAGAACCTAATGTGAAAATATTATTCTCTAGTTAAATCACACAGTGTTTTTCACAGATTAAATTAATTTCTTATTCAGTTGCCAATAATAAAGATAGATTAGAAAGCTTAAATGTAGCATACAGTACTTTCGAGAGATGAGTCGTTTACCTTGCGCAGATGTTCTTGTCCAGTTATTGTAATGTCACAGTCTGTATTTACTCTGGCATCTGTGGTACTGTGTCTTAAATACTGGATGGATGAGAGTAAAACAGGGCTTGGTCCAGTGAATTTCCATGACGACGATGTGACAAGTAAACATTCGTGCAACTTCCGGGTCTCTACCAAACATTGCAAAATTCACAACGCCACTGCCTTACTGCATTGCTTAGATAAATCACGCTGTGTGCTACTTGTATAGTTCGGTAACACTGAAAGGCTCAGAACTTAAATATTTTCTCTGTATACTTATGTTCAGGATTTACTGAATCTTACTATGTTTTTGGACAACATAAAACCTAAAACACATTTTTTTAAAAAGTACAAACCAATGGTGGTTTAATGTGGTTTTTAACCTTTTTATAAGGCTTTTATAACATTCAAGAAAAATGGACCAAATTCATATTAAGTTCTATGTACTTACATTTAAATTAATCATTTAATACATGCACTTAAATCATGCTGATACTCTGTATTTATATTTGAAAATATCATACTGTAATTACATCTGCTATTAATATCTATAATTACATCTATAATTACACTGTTGACCCTATATCTACCCTTCAAGCCTAACCAGATCACCACAACTGCTCCTAATCTTATCTGTAACCTTATCTTAAGCATTTTGGGTCTCACTTTATATTAAGTGGCCTTAACTAGTATGTACTTACATTTAAATTAATCATTTGGTACAATGCACTTATTCTGTACATACATGTTTTTACATTGTACTTATATTTTAAAAATACCTGCATGTAATTACTGTAATCTCTGTAATTAATGGTTTGTTAATAGAGAGAATTGGACCTTAAAATAAAGTGTGATACACGCAACGAGAACTGACCATGAACAGAAGAAAACACAGGACTTAAATACATTGAAACAAACCAATCAAACACAGGTGCAGAACATACATGTGACACATCTGGTGTAACCATTAAGAAAAAAAAACCTTAAAAACATGTTTAAGGTAAGTATAGACTTAATCATTTAAAAAAAAAAAATCCAAGTAAACCATTTTTTTTTTTACAATTATTATGAATTTTTAATTAAGAAATACATTGTATTTTGAGAAGTTGCACCACATGACATTTTACAACCTGAACCTCTTATAAACATTTATCAGGTGTTTTAAATAACCTTGACACAAACCACAAAATTAAAGACATTTCCTTTTACCTTTGTATAACTGGTTTTTGCAGCGAAACCAACTTAAACCTACATGACAATCGGCCTGTATCATTCACTTAAATGGAAACAAATGTGAACAGAATTTCATTGTTCTTTGTTGTAAGATCATTCTGGCTGTAAACATGATGATGGATACGCAGATTTTTCTGTGAGATTTCCTGTTCCTGGTGTCACGTAAACAGCTCATATTTCCAGAACAAACAGCATCTCTGTTCTTCGTGTACTTTAAGTACTGATGCTGCACTGTCATCTCTGAGTTTTATATAATTTACACAGATTTGCGAGTTTTATAGAGCAGCTTACACAAAAATTAATTCCCCTACCTGTCCAAAAACAAAGAAGTAACTTGGGCGTCTCTATGCTGGATTTTCTCCGCCACCAAATCTTCCCACCTTGTTTATGACTTACCATAGTTTATGCTCATTTTGTCTTTGTCATCCTTTTTTTTTCTACTTCTGGCTTGAGCTTTTCTCCTTTTTTGGTCACACATGAACTGATTCTCCCATTGTCTCTGCTGGTAAAGCACAATAATAAGTCTGTTTCATTGTAATAATTTTCGCTCAACACTTTTAGCAAGCAACACTATGCTTCTAGCGTATTTGAAGAGGTGGCGGCCAACAGGAGCGGGGATTCTCTGCTACGTTTAGCGAAATGCGCAGGTCATGTTGTTTATTTCACGCAATATACATAATTAAAATACTTTTCCAGAAAAGTGTTATACACTGTAAAAACTTTTGAGCTGTTTCAACTAATTATTATTTAGTAACTAGTTCCACATAAATTTTATGTTCAGTCAATTTCTCTCTTCAACGTGTTGCCTGAATTGTTATTTTTTAGTTGGCTCAACATTTATTGAACTAGTTTTGTAGTCCATTCAACTAAAATGTTTTAATTGGTTGAACATTTAGAAAACTACAGCAAATTATTTTAATTAAAACTGAACCATTTACTCCATGTGTTTCATATGTTACCTCAACTAAGATTTATTATTTGGGCATCATAAGAAATTGCTGTGGAACTAGTTATTACATTTTATACTGAGTTTAAGAAAATTATTAACTGGTGTCTATCAATCACTAAGAACACACATTATAACACATAATAGCCTTTATTTAATAACAATCTGCATTTATAACATTTGTCATACACACTAAACATGCAGGCTTAAAAGGATAGTTAACCCAAAAATGAAAATTTGCTGTTAATTGACTCATCCTCAGGCCATCCAAGATATAGGTGACTTTTTTCTTCAGTAGAACAGTAAAGAAGATTTTTAGGTGAAACCATTGCCTTTGGTAAATAGTAAACTGCACACCTGTGGCTGCCGGTTTTTGAGATTCAAAAAACATGTACAGACAAGACCAAATTAGCAGTGGCTCCTGATGACACATTGAGTTCTTATGAAGCTAAACAATCAAAAACCGGCAGCCACAGATGTGCAGTGTATGAATCGCCAAGGATCACCGTTTAAGATAAAAATCTTTACTGTTCTACTAAAGAAAAAAAGTTACCGATATCTGGGATGGCCTGAGGGTCAGTAAAATAACAGCAAATTTTCATTTTTGGGTGAACTATTCCTTTAAAGTGCTCCAGTTGTCAAACATTACATTTGTAATACAACTGTAAAATTCACTTTAAAAAAAGTTAGACAAACATTTACGAATATTACTACTGTTCACAATTACATCTTTAAATTAAGGCAGAAGTCAGAAAAAAAAATGAACCAGGTGTTACGGTATATACATAATATTCCCTGAACCTGAGTCAAGCAGATTGTGTCAAAGCAGCTTTACAGTATTAAACAGGAAAATAGTGTGTCGAAGGAACCAAAACTCCATCGTTCTTCACTGGCCAGACAAAACCAGCTGTTTAATTCCAGGCTGCAGCAAAGGCAGATTGTGCAGAGGACTTGTCTGGTTCCCATAGTCTTGTCCCGATGGCCATCTAGGTGACGTGGTCTTCGGAGGGGTCTATCTCTGGGGCTCATCTAGTTGTTATATACAGGCTCCTCTGACATTCAGGGCTGTCGAGGTCGTCTCTAGGTGCCGATCCACCATCTGGGCTGGATACGGACTGGATCCGGGTGGCTACATTCACCTCGGAATAAGAATGAAACAGACTAATATTAGCGTAGATGCCACTGAGAACATTAAAGCATATTTTGATTGTAATAAACACTCTAAACATTTACACATATTACCTGGAATGAAGACAGACATATAATTCATAAAACATTTATTCAATGTTTTTATAGCCTATATCAGGGGTGGCGAACTCCAGTCCTGGAGAGCCGCAGCCCTGCAGTGTTCAGCTCCAACCCTAATAAAAACTCACCTGCCTGTAGCTTCCTAGTAACCCTTCAGACCTTGATTAACTTGTTCAGGTGTATTTGATTAGGGTTGAAGCAAAACTCTGCAGGGCTGCGGCTCTCCAGACCGACGTTCGCCACCCCTGGCCTATATGTTGTACGTTTGTGTATAAATACATAGCCTACGTTTTAAATAAAACGTTTACACCTTTTTAATATATACATTTTGATAAATTCAGTCTAAATACAAATATTTATTCAGTGCCACTTACCTGACGCATGAACTTGACACACACTTAACTTAAATATTCACCTGGGGCAGTTGTGGCCTAATGGATGGAGTATTGGACTTGTAACCCAAAGGTTGTGGGTTCGAATCTCAGGTCCGGCAGGGATTGTAGGTGGGAGGAGTGAATAACCAGCACTCTCTCCACCCTCAATACCATGACTGAGGTGAGACCCTTGAGCAAGGCACTGAACACCCAAAAACTCCTCCCTGGGTGCTGCAGCATTGGCTGCCCACTGCTCTGTGTGTGTGTTCACTGCTGTGTGTGTGCACTTGGATGGGTTAAATGCAGAGGACAAATTCTGAGTATGGGTCACCATACTTGGCCACACACCACTTCCCTTTCCCTTTCTTTGGACATACAAGTTATAAAACACTTTTAAATATCTCCTCAAAAACGGCAAATATGTTGTACGATTTTGTCCATAAATTTAGTCTAAAAAATAACATTTATTTAGTGCAACTTACCTGACGCATGAACTTGACAAGATGGCGGTTGCTGTCTCCATGAAACCCGCAAACTCTCTCAGGCTGGCGCGTGAACGTGCACAATGATCTCAGCATTGGCTGGGTTTGTTTTTATTAGTTTAGTCAACATTTATCATTCTGAATGTTGACTGGATTTGAAAATAACCATTCATTTAATCTTTTTAAAATATATTTGTGCAGGCTTAACATAATATGTCCTCTTAACTAAGTCCAAGCAAGAAAATTAGTTCAACTTAAATATTTTTGCCCTTCCAACATTTTGTTAATTGGATTTTTTACAGTGTAAGTACAGTCTTTATCTGATGAATTGTGCATCATTCAGATGACTATTCACAAAAACACAGTTTATTTCCTAATTACTGTATTTTCAGTTTTCTAACTTTTTTAGTGAATGCACCATTAAAGGGGGCATAACACACACAGTTTCACCCAATCTCATGTTAATCTTGAGTACCTATAGAGTAGTACTGCATCCTTCATATCTCCAAAAAGTCTTTAGTTTTATAATATTATAAAAGAAAGCTACAGCTTTACGACTCTCCGAAAACAGCCGCGCTCCTGGAGTGACCAGCACTTGAGCGCCGATCGCCAACAAAACACAGACATTTGATGCTGTTTCACTTACCGTCTGCAGTTCTGAATCATGACCGGGATCTTATATAGCTGGATCCGCTCCATCTTTCAGTATCAAACGATATGCAAAACCCGCGTCGAACTGGGCCTTGTTTATAAAACCTTCGTCAACAAACACACTTGAGAAACGTTGGGTTCTTCGGGAAGCTGAACAAGGTTATCTTTCCCTTACAACCAAAAACACACTTCTTTAGAGACATTCTTCCCGAGTGAGTCCCGTGCAGCGCTGCCGGATGAAGCGCGTTGATGGGTGTGCTCTTGCTCTCGCTCCGGTCGATGTGTGCACGGGCGCGCTCTTCTGGGAGAAATGCCCATATAAGGAGTTCCACCCTTCATTACGTCAGGAAGAGCCATGATTGAAAAAAACTTTCCGAAACTTGTGTTGCTCCCATTTTGTTTTTGCATATCTAATAAGATTTGGGAATTACATTTAAAAATACTTCACAATATATATCCGTATAATTATACTTTAGCAAAATTTGTGGATATTGATGAGAGCTGTTCATTGTGTTCAGATCAACCAGAAAAATTATTACATCTTTTTTTTTGACTGTTGTTATTCAAAAAAAACTATCTATCTAGGTATTTTCAGCAAAAATCTGGATACAATTTAGTTGTAACATGTAATGATGTCTTCATATATTATGTAAAAAAAAATATTTCTGTTAATTTTATGGTGATTCTTTGGATTTTATATGGTAAATTTCATATACATAAAAGTAAAAGGTGTAGCTCCAAACCATGTTTTAATGCTTTTATGGCAGACTTTCTTATGTTAATTGATTCTGTTAAATGCCTTGATAACAAAGAATCTAAGTATACAATTATGCTTGCTGAAAAGTGAAAGTTACTTGCAAATAACTTTTCATTGCTGTCTTTCTTCCCTATTTATTTTTTGTTTTGTTTGGTTTGTTTGTTTGTGATTTGTCTTAATGTAAGTTTCATAACTCCTGTTCCTCATGTGTTATGTTATCTATTTGGATGTCTTGATTCATATGTAAATTTGTTTAAGCATTTAATAACAAAAAAAAAAAAAATCTGAAACTTGTACAAACCCGGAAGGAAGATTTTTGGCACAGAAATACTCCGTCATACTTCCAAATAGTTTTTTTGAAATTTTGGCCATGCTTAGCATGAGAATCCAACTCAATCCAACAAAAACAATCCAACCCAGATTCACTTATTGACTGTGCTAACAAAAGTCAATAAAAGTTAATAAAGCAGTCTTTTGTAACTTGATTCATGTGATAACAAGGGACTATTTCAACACCTGTGTTTGTCACAAAAGAAAAACCTTGTCTTAAAGAAAAAATTAACCCAAAAATAATAATAATAAAACACTCTGTTTTTATTTAATATACTGCAAACCTGTTTGAATTTCAGCTTCCATGCAACATAAAAGGATTTTTTTTTCTTCAGAAATTGCACTGGTCTCTCTTTTCTAGGGATTGATGCTTTCAAGCGAGAGGATGTAAAAGTACCAAAAGGTAGCATATAATAAAAGTGATTGGTCACAATATTCACTATTAACTAACTATGAACATTTGCCTCAATAAACTCCTAATTTGCTTATTAATAGTTAGTAAGGTAGTTGTTAAGTTTAGGTACTCGGTAGGATTAGGGTTCTAAAATATGGTCATGCAGAATAAGGCATTAATATGTGCTTTATATGCACTAATAAACAGCCAAAATGCTAGTAATATGCATGATAATAAGCAACTAGTTAAAGTGAGAATTGGTGCTTAAAATAAATTGTTACCAAGTGGTTTAATACACTTTTGCACTATATTCCAAGTCTTCTGAAGCCATTCGACAGAGTGTGAGGAGCAGACAGAAATGCAGAAATGTCAACACTAACATACACCTTACTGTCTCCTTAAAACATTCATTCTTGAAAGTGATGTCCAGTTTTGTGAAAATTAGGTAATATTATATTTTTAATTTCTAATTAATCATTTGATCAACTTCAACCAGTGGAAGATGATCAGTGAACAACAATTTCAGTCTTTACAAAATGCTATTGTATGACTTAAAATAAAGTCATAAAGTCATTTTTTGATGTGCTTTTCCTTTAAAGAGAGATCATACATTTCCTCAGCTGTTTCAAAAACTGAACATCTTTACAAACAGTTAATGAAACACTTTAAAGAAAAGTGAAATGCTGCTGTCTTCTTACAACTCGCCTGGTAAATTTCCTCATTGGTGTGATAGTTGATATTACACTATAAGTTTTACTAACTTTAAAGTGAAGATCAAAATGCACAAGGTACCATCTCATTAGTTCATTTTTATACAGCGCGACCAAAAAGGATTTGGAAACTAAAGACACACCTAAAACCGTGAATGCCTTTGTCTTATATAACAACCAAGTGCCATTTGTTTTAAAGACATGTTTTAAAGCAAAATATTTCACCATAACTAGTTTGTTAGGTTTTAAGTCATATAAACAATAGAAATGCTGTTGAAAATAAAGACAAAAGGTATTGTGACATTTTCTGGATGTCAGACATCAGTGGAAAACTACACCTGTGGTTGCCACCTGAGAGCTTGACAACTTTATACATCCACTAAAATAAAATCACCCAGAGACCAGCAGGTTAAACATAACTGCTTGCTTGAGAAAAGTCAACCTCTAGCAGCATCTAAGCTTAGATGGATTCATATTTTATTAGCTAATGTAAAATTTTCAGTAACAACAAAAATAATTTTCTCAAATAACATCTGGCAAGACATAAACACTATATAGAAGTCAGTGGTTAAATGAATCAAAGACTGAAAATAATTAACTTGATTTCCTCACCGTTAGCACTTACACTGTTGTGAAGTCATGAGGTAAACGTATAAAACAACGTTTTTGCGCATTACCAGCTCATATCAGCAGAAACAAATGCATCGTAGACATATAAGCACCTGTATCAACATCATAAATGGGCTTTTAATTACTAGATTTAGTGGATATTTGATACTAAATTCGAAGGTATAGCTGTGAACATCACTTGTGTGAAAGTTACAGGTCCTAAATTTAATAATGTTTGAAGCATTCATTATTTCTTTGGGTCGCAGTATGTGTCCTGCAGCAGTTCATATCTAGATTTCCAAGGCATTTTAACAAGCATATATCATTACGGAAAGAGTATCATAAAAAAAAGCAAAAAAAGCTGAAATGCCTGTGGTTTCAGATCACGACAGTCACAGACCACATTCAAAAAGAAACACTGTATTAAAAAACTGCATGTAAGTGTTCAGCACCATTTATTTTAAGTGATCTTGAGAGGTCTTGAGTGAATTACGTAGCATGTTACACAACTATTTTCTATACTTGCATACCTAGTTTTACAAGAGATTTCACAGGTGGAGATTATAAGGTAGAATCTCAATTTACTGATTGAGTAAAGTCTATATTTAAGTTTCAGGGCAAAGTTAAATCTACATACTAGAAAAAATCAATTAAGTAACCTCTACTTGCAGGAAACACATGGTTAGTTACAGCACCACCACCCATTATTACCTACCAGTGTAAGTATGCAGTGACTAGAATGAACAGTAGGAGGCAGTAAAGTGTTTACACACATAAACAGAATATTGAGAAAATCGCCTTTAAAGTTGTCCAAATGAAGTTTTTAGCAATGCCCATTACTAAACAAAAATTAAGTTTTAATATATTTATGGTAGGAAATTTACAAAATATCTTCATGGAACATGACACCTAAAATGGCGGCGGTGGCGCGTTCGGACGCAGCGACTACTCCGGGTCCAAAAGACGGTGTTTTTATGTCTGTTAGTCTCGTCTCCTCGTCTTCAAACTGTCTCAATTTATCGCAAAATCATCAGATAAACACTCGGAAACACATCTACGATCGCCAGAGCCTTCTGGAAATCGGCAGAGTGTACAAACATCAGCTTTCGCCTTCGACTACCGAGAAGCTACGAGGCCTCTGTCTGCTGCTGAAGCCGAACCCCGAGACCACGGCCTCGCCTACTGACGCTACCCGCACAAAGCGGCGACGCCGGCGGTGTGAGAGGGG
>JAFVLL020035982.1:0-20597 GCA_021397915.2 Tor tambroides | reverse complement strand
TGTCATCAGAGTTCTAGTTTTTCTTTCAGCAGCATGAATGATTGACGCAAACAGAGCACTGTGCCTTACTGTCAGGTCACCAGATAGTGTTATTGCCCTCGTCCTGCATCATTACACTAACTGACCCTAGACGTCTCTTCCATGTCTCTTAGACAGCTAGCTTATTTTCTAGACCTTGCTTGTACGCCCTTCCCATCATGCAAAGTGTCCAGCACTACGTCTATGGGCATCCTTTCTGTTCCACGTGTATTTTGCTTGATCTCCTTTGCGAACCTTCCTGTTCTCCCTCGTCCACTGACAGCTCATTATTTATTTATATATCGTAGCAAGTATTTTAAGCGTGTGTGCACGTGTGACGAGATGATTTTGTGTGACAGCACTTGAATTTCTCCAAGTCACTCTTTTGGCCACTATATATTAACGTACAGCACAGATGTGAGAAAACAGAAAACTGTTTCGACCTTATTTGGGTGAATCTCTCCAGAAACACATTATAAAAATGTATAGCCTAGAAAATAATGAAGCCTATTTTACGATCTTTTGCCATTTGTTTTCATTAAAAATAATGCCCCCTCCCCCCAAATTATCTCATTCTCATTATCGTAGTGACAAAAATCTAATTCACATTGCCATACTTTGTATTCTTTTTACCATAACAACCTAAAAATAATCTCATTCTCATTACCGTAATGACAAAAAAAACTACATTATCATAATAAGAAAAATCTAATTCTCTGTACCATAATGAAAAAAAAACTCATTTCCATAATGATATTAAAATCCTCATTCTCATTACAATAATGGCAATAAAATCCTCATTCTCGTTACTGTAATGACAATAACATCTCATTTTCACTACTGTAATAACCAATTTAATTTGCATTACTGTAATGACAATAAAATCTCATTTTCATTACCATAATGACAAAAAATCAAGTTCATTCTCATTACTATGACAATAAAATCCTCATTCACTTTACCGTAACAACAATAAAATCTCATTCTCATTACCGTAATGCCAAAAAATCTCGTTCTCATTACAATAATGACAAAAAAAAATCTTGTTGTCATTACCATAACGACAAAAAAGTCTTATTCTCATTACCATAATGACAAACAAAATCCTCATTCTCATTGCAGTAATGAGAAAAAAATCAAGACTTTTTATTCATTAGAATTAGCATAAATTAAATTCAGTAAAACAATAAAAAAAGGAATTAATATATTCATTCAAAATATATACGTTTTTCTTTTTCTTTTTTCATTTGGGATGAAGTGAGATTTACTCAAATAGCTGTACGTGTGATTTAGACTTTAATTGATACTTAAAGCCAAGGGTGCAGTAGTGATGTCATTGGTTAGTCAGCCAATCGGATGCAGTTGTCTCCATCAATACCTGTTCCTGTTTTTATTTTGTTGTTTGCCCTTTTCTTTATCACTTGCATTTTTTTGTATTTTTGTAAAAGAATGATGTGTAATGATTTGTTGTGGGTTGAGCTTTATTTCTCCGTTAATCTTGTTTTGTTTTTTTGGTTTTGTTCTGGGTGTGTGAAAGAGAGGGAAAGCACTGAGTTATATGTTAGACACAATATGACGTCTGAAATCTGCTCTACAGACATTTCTTTCTCTCGTGATAGTGTGTTAGAGTTTGTGTCCAATGACAGCAAGAATCCTCACCAGGAGGCTTTTGCTGAGGCCTCTCTTGATTATCTCTCTGAGTTAAAGGCATAGTTCAACCCAAAATGAATCCCCTCTTGTCTTTCCAAACCTGAATGCTGATCATTTTTAGTGGAACACAACAACTGTCAGATTCTGAAATGGACAAAAAAAATCCAAGTGACTTATTCCAAGTCCTCTGAAGCCATAAGAAGAGCAGAATTTATTGTTTGTATTCCTGTTACTGCAGCTTTCAAATGTACTTCTCCATTTCACATATTTAAAAAAGCAGTGTCACATTGACAACAGACCTGGTGTAATAAAAGCGTTTCAAAAGGCGAGGAAGATAATCAGTAAATTTCAGCTTGAAAACTTGAATTTCCCCGTTTTAGAATTTTTAGATTCTTCTGTGTTCCAAAAAAATAAAATCACAGGTTTGGAATAACATGAAAGTGAGTAACGATGACAAAGTTTTCATTTTTGGCTAAGCAATCTTTTTAAAGTCACGTAAAAAGACACACACACTTGCAGACACACACAAACAACCTTCAGTTTCAGTAATGTGTTTTGACAGAGATTTCTGCATTTTAATTAAATGTCTTTTTTCATATATTGTTAAGGTGTTAGCAATGTGAAATGCAAAACCAGTGCTGTGAATAATTTTTGTATTTATTTTATTTTTTTTTAAATATTTTGAGAATTTCCACTGTACCATGAAAAAACTGTTTTCTGTTTTAGTCCCAACTTAAACGTTTCAAAGGATCAGTTTATGTGGTCAAGTGTGTGTCCAATTTTTTTATTACTATTATTTTCCCTCTCAAAATGATGTGACATTCCCGTTATCAGCGTGCAGTAGGTGAAATGCATTGTTGTTCTCATGTGTGTTCACTAGATTGTGCTCATTCAGGAGATAAACGTTCCCTCCTCGTGCATAGAATGGCTGAGTTGCCATCCAAAATTGTGTTCATGTTTTCACTGATAATTATTTTACAAGAGATATCTGATGTTTTATATTTAACAAATTATTTACTGTGGATTTTTTTTTAATTTGCTTTGTCAATATAGCTTTAAAGCTACAAAGGACCATTTTCAAGTAACAACGTATGTTTTTTTATCTTGTTTTATTGAGCACCAAAGTCAATGTGTTTTGTGAGTTAAGGAGGAAAACGGACCTTTTTTTCCTCGGTTGTCACCCCTCTGAAAAGACTGATCATAAATGCACTTTTATTTTGTCTATTTCTGTTCAGTACTCAGGAACAACATGCAGAGGCAGATGAGAGAAGGGAAACTATGAGTGAGCCGGTGGTGTGTGTGTGTGTGTGTGTGTGTGTGTGTGTTGATGTAGGGGACGTGTGTGAGGTGTGTCGCGTCACACTGAAGTCCTCTAGTCTTAAAGACTAGCTGTAAATCATGCTCTTTCGAAACAATGGCATCCAAGAATCAATATTAATAAAAAAATATATTAATTCTCTGTAGTTGCTCCTGTTTGTTTACTTTATTGCATCTAAAGTATAGAAACATTTATGACTTTGTGGGATGGAAATTGTAATATTTGTACATTTCAAGCATGGTCCCTTCAATGAATGGACTCTCTGTTAGGTGTGTGTTCTTGCATGTGATTGGCTGGATTGGTGAGGGGGAGGAGCTAATGTGGCTGGCAGACCCTGAAGAGTCCACAATCCCTGGCTGTGTTCCTACAACGTCACCATGAAGATCGCCTTGGTGAGCATCTTTTTGCTGATGCTTCTGACTGCCATCCACGCCAGCGTCCAACCGCAGAAAAACTTTGACCTTCAGAGGGTGAGAACTGATGTTTTAAACACTGAAGCTTCATGAAATGACACTTAGGTGCCTTTTTTCTGTAGGATTGTACAGTAGTAGCATGTTCCGTTATGCTGGTTTTGGACTAATAGCAATTTCCAAACTGCAGCTTGACAAGTGGGTCTTTGTTGAGTTCAGGCTGGTGTTGTGTGAGATTGAAACAGCTGAATAATGTTTGTTTAGGGATGTTTTTCTTGTCTAGAGCTGAAATACTGACATGTCGATTGGGCTAATGCTCTAGAGGGCCGTTTGAGGGGACAGCGATTGCATTAACGGTAGAGGCAGTGCAGGCAGACAAACAGAGCTCAGGGCAAAGGTCACCGCTCAGTGTTGCAACAAGGACCGAGTGATTTCTGCCAAGTTCTCAAGGCATCTTCATGAGATTTTATAAAAAAAAAACATTTTTTAAGGGAAGACACGAAATATCAGTTCTATTATCTGATGCTGATTGGACATTACTATCAGGCTAAAATTTTTTGGCTGGATTCTCTGTTGTTTTTCCAAGACGTCCTTGTCTAATTGTG
This sequence comes from Tor tambroides, assembly GCA_021397915.2. Taxonomy (NCBI): domain Eukaryota; kingdom Metazoa; phylum Chordata; class Actinopteri; order Cypriniformes; family Cyprinidae; genus Tor; species Tor tambroides. The sequence goes on along the minus strand of JAFVLL020035982.1, from coordinate 16,596 downwards.
CTTATTTTCTGAAGATGGGATATCTGTGAGCTGGACTGTGTTTGTTCAGTTTGCAGGGAGGTGGTATCGGGTCGGTCTGGCCTATGATTCCCCTGGTTTTGTGCGGCACAGAAACAAACTCACCATCTCTATGGGCAGAGTGGAGCCGAAGGAGAACGGGAACGTCAACATGACCATGTGGAGTTTAAGGTGAAGGACACCCATTTTCACCTATGATTGTTTTCAGAGGAAAAATATTTGTATATAATACAGTAAAACTTATTATATACAGTACTGTGCAAAAGTCTTAGGCCACTAGTATTTTCACCAACAAAAAAGTGGTTTTAAGTCAGTTATTTCTATCTTTTTCTGTAGTGTGTCAGCAGGAAATAACAGTTTACATTTACAAACATTATTTTTGCCATTAATTGTAATAATCCAGTGAGATTTTTTGTTTGCACAAGGAGTCTGACAACAGTCAGTGCTCCACACAGAGATCTGATCATCATCCAGTCTGTCTGGAATCACATGAAGAAACAGAACAAACTGAGACAGACTCAATCCAGAAGAACCGTGGTAACGTCTCCAAGATGCTTCAAGAAACCTGCAACGCTACCTGAAAAACTATGCGCAAGTGCACATGGGGCAAAAGCTGTTTTAAATGCACAATGTGCTCACACCAAATGTTGATTTAATTTAGTTAATAGAAGTTAATTGATAAATCAAATCTATTTATGGCATTATTTCTGAAAGCATCCTCACTTTACAGCATTTTTGCCCAAGTGCCTAAAACTTTTCACAGTACTGTAGCTTTGCAGGGAGGTTTCTTGAAGCATCTTGGAGACGTTACACAGTACTGTATATGTAATACATATAATATAATACTATTGCACAAGTTCTTTTACATACAAGTTCAGAATTGTATGTATATTCAGAACAACAGCACTTTGTACTCTAATACTGAGAAACATATTTCCGAAAATTATTTTGTTTTAGTTTTAATTCATAATGAAGTTAGAATAGTTCCAAAAATATTATTAGTGTCATTTAAAATTGTTATATATTTATCATATTATATTATATTCACACACTGTGTGATGATTCTTGTCAATTGTTTTCATTAACATAGTTAAGCATAGTTTCTAAAATAACTATTATATTATTTTATATTATATTATTCATTATGATTCTTCTGTCATTTGTTTTCATTAAAACAGTTAAGAATAGTTTCTGAAATAACTGATATTATATTATATTATATTATATTATATTATATTATATTATATATTAGTGCTGTCAAACGATTAATCGTGATTAATCGCATCCAAAATAAAAGTTTTTGTGTACATAATATATGTGTGTGTACTGTGTATATTTATATGTAAATACACACACATGCATGTATATATTTCAGAAAAATGTGTTGTGTTTATATATTAAATATATTTATATATATAATATAAATTATATGAATATAAATATATACACGTAAATACACGTACATATTTTCTAAATATATACTGTATGTGGGTATATTTATATATACATAATAAATATACAAAGTATACACATATATATTATGTAAACAAAAACTTTTATTTTGGATGCGATTAATCGTTTGACAGCACTATATATATTATATTATATTCACTCATCTCCTGTGATCATATGCAGTTCCTCTGGCTGTCATTCTAAGGTCTACATTTATAAGAAGACGTCTGTGCCCGGCGTCTTCACCTACTACAGCACTCGTGAGTCAACATATAAGACAAATATGACTGATCAGAGCCTGAGAAAATGATACTACCGTTCAGTTTTTATTGTAATTTAAAGGTCACCGAAGGGTGAAGGATGTTACTGTGGTGGAGACCAACTACACAGAGTACGCCCTGGTCCTCAAACACAAGAAGTTTAACAAGGAGTTCACACAAGTGGCCCTTTATGGTCAGTCTGCGATAAACAACCGTTATCAACTCAAGCTGTTTGGGAGGGCATTCTTGTTCCTCTGACTTTGTAAATTGTTCTCAGTGCCTGTAATTTCACTGTAGGTCGTACTAAGAAGTTGAGGGCAGATGTGATGGAGAAGTTCAGAGTGTATGCCACAGCTCAAGGATTCCCTAAAGACTCCATACTGACTCCACCAGCTGCCGGTAAACCACTCAAATCACTTACACCCGCAAGTTTGACTTCATCTGGACTTGAATTAAAGGGGCAGTTCACCCCAAAATGAAAATGTGTCATCACTGACTCACCCTCATGTCGTTCCAAACCTGTTTGAGTTTCTTTATTCTATTGAACACAAAAAAGGTATTTTGAAGAAAGTTGGTAACCAAACAGCTGACGGTAGCCATTGACTTCCATAGTATGTAAAAAAAAAAAAAAAATACTATGGGGACTAATATCAATGGGTACTGTCAGCTACTTGGTTACTTACATTCTTTATATTATCTTCTTTTGTGTTCAGCAGAAGAAAACTTATGCATAGGGCTGTAAAAATTGATTAACTCCAAAACAAAACTATTTTACTTAATATATGTGTGTGTACTGTTTATATTTATATGTACATACAGTGCCCTCCACTAATATTGGCACCCTTGGTAAATTTGAGCAAAAGCGGCTGTGAAAATAAATCTGCATCGTTTATCCTTTTGATCTTTCACTCAAAAAATTCACAAAATTCTAACCTATCATTGAAGTAAAACAATTGAAAGTGGGGGAAAAATCTCATTGTGAAATAAATTCTTTCTCTAGTTCATGTTGGCCACAATTATTGGCACCCAATTATTGCAACATCCTTTTCCCAGGGTAACAGCTCTGAGTTTTCTCCTGTAATGCCTGAAGAGGTTAGAGAACACCTGATAAGAGATCAAAGGCCATTTTCTTCATCCAGAATCACTCCAGACCCTTTAGATTCACAGCTCCGTGACGGTGCTTCTTCTCTTTAGTTCACCTCACTCATTTTCTACAGGGTTCAGGTCAGAGGACAGGGACAGCCATGGTAAAAGATTCATTTTGTGCTCTGTGACCCATTTTTGTGTTGATTTTGATGTTTGTTTTGGATTACTGTCCTGATGGAAGATCCAAACATGGCCCATTACAAGATTTCTAACAGAGGCAGTCAGCTTTAGATTTTTTATCTGTTGATATTTGAGAGAATCCATGATGCCATGCATCTGAACAAAATGTCCAGGACCTCCGGCAGAAAAACAGGCCAACAACATTAAAGATCCAGCAGTATATTTAACCGTGGGCATGGAGTACTTTTTATCCCTGTTTGTACTAAACCCATCTGGTGGGTTTGCTGCCAAAAAGCTCTTTTTTTAGTTTCATCTGACCATAGAAGCCAGCGTCATTTGAAGTTCCAGTCGTGTCTGATGACTGAATATGCTGGAGATTGTTTTTGGATGAGCGAGGAGAATTTTTCTTGAAACCCTCCTGAACAACAGTGATGTAGGTGCTGTTTGACAATTTGTTTTAAGGGTTTCTGACCCCGAGACTCAACTATTTTCTGCAATTCTCCAGCTGTGATCCTTGGAGAGTCTTTCTCTCAAAAAACTCAAACTCTCCCCCTCACCGTGCATTAGGACGATATAGACACACGTCCTCTTCCAGGCAGATTTGTAACATCTTTAGTTGATTGGAAATTCTTAATTATTACCCTGATGGTGGAAATAGGGATTTTCAATGCTTTTCAACTCTTTTCTTACAGCCACTTTCTATTTTGTGAAGCTCAACAATCTTGTTCTGCACATCAGAACTATATTCTCAGGTTTTACTCCTTGTGATGGATGATTAAGTCAATTTGACCTTTGTGTTCCTCATATTTATAATCCTGGGGAACAGGAAGTCATGGCTGGACAATTTCATGCTCCTAGTCACCCTGGTGTGCTAAAAAATGTAAATATGAATGGGAATATAATTCAGAGATATTTTACTCATGAGAATTTCTAGGGGTGCCAATAATTGTGGCCATCATTCATTGGAGAAAAACATTTATTTCATCATGAAATCTTTCAATTGTTTTACTTCAATGATAGGTTAGAATTTTGTGAATTTTTTGAGTGGAAGATAAAAAGGATAAACAATGCAGATTTATTTTCACAGCCGCCTTTGCTCATATTTATGAAGGGTGCCAGTATTAGTGGAGGGTACTGTATAAATACACTAGTGCTGTCAAATGATTAATCGCGATTAATTGCATCCAAAATAAAAGTTTTTGTTTACAGAATCTATGTATGTGTACTGTGTTTATTTATTATGTGTATATATAAGTACACACACATACAGTATTTATTTTGAAAATATTTACATGTATATACATTTACATATTTATATTATATATAAATATATTTAATATATAGACATAACATATATTTTTCAAATATTTACATGCATGTGTTTGTATTTATATATACATAATAAATATACACAGTACACACATTTATTATGTAAACAAAAAACTTTTATTTTGGATGCGATTAATCGCGATTAATCATTTGACAGCACTAGAATACACACACACATATACAAGTATATTTAAGAAGTATATATTATATAAGTCATGTTTTGGAAGCGATTAATTGCGATTAATCGATTTTACAGCCCTACTCATACAGGTCTGTAACAACACGAGGGTGAGTAAATGATGATAGAATTTTCATTTTTGGCTGAACCTAAAACTGAATGAATGTGTAAAAGGCTCTTTAGGGTTTGAATGATAAAGTAATGCTGTTCAAATTGACGACACAAAATAATCGGAGAGTTAAGTGTTGTCAAATATTGATGGCTCATGTTTATAGACGAAGTGATTGTTGGTTACTCTGATAGGACACCTGAGGAGAAGATATTAATAATTTGATATATTTGGTTTGATATCTAACTCAATCAGTGCATCTGAAATCACAAAATTATGGCCTCGTGGGATAGTAAAGTGTCCATCGAATGCACACTTCAGAATCCAGGCAGAAGCAGTAAATCATCCGGGTACTTTTAATCGGATTATTTTTTACTGTTTTTCAAATACTGTGAATTCACACATACTACTCTTTTGGTGTACTGTTTTCAGCATTCTTATATAGTACAGGGAAGTATTCAGTTCACATGCAGTGAATGACATTCAGTCATATTTTTAAGTGTGGCTGAAGTACTTGTTTTTTAAGACTATACATGGTTGGACACACAAATAATTGCTTAAGAATTAACCTTTGTTCACAGTCCATTTAAATGTTTATTTACTGTCTAAAATAGTTGTACTGTCTACAAAATTCTCACAAAATTTCTCATTTTTGTTTAGTTTTTTTAGAAAACTGTCCTCCTTCAGGAAGTTAGGTAAGCGAGAGCTTCGTATCTAGTTTTTTCAATCCCTGTTTTCTCACCTCGTGACACTTCTAGAAGATATTCGTTCAGTTTGAATGTTGTTTTTTCACATTGATTTTTTTACGTGTTTTGTCTCTCTTTCAGCTCCCAATCACATTTAGAGCTGGAGGAAACACATCATCATTAATGTGCCAAATCATGTCTGTTTGTGACAGTTTGACGTCGTTGTCATTTGCTGTGCTTAGTTGTTATATTTATGATAAAACACTGAATCTAGGTGTATCATCACGTCTCTGATGATCTTTGCTGGCAAAAATAAAACTTTTTTTTTCTGTTCATATTGTGTATGTTATTCACGTCTGGAGTTTGGCATGAGAAATGAAAGTTAATGTGCAAATAAGTATACAGTATGCATCTCTTCTCTTTTCTCAAAGATTGTGTTAACAGGAAAAATATGAACCGGTTATTGTGTTTGTGACTGAAAAATCACGCTCGCTGGATGCCGTTTTTTGTGACAGATGTTTGGTAATTGTACATAAAAATCTAATTCTGTTTGTTGCAGAGCATATCTGTTTTGTTTTTGTTTTGTAAATTCAAAACATGTATTATATAATGTCACTCAGCAAAAAATAAAACTGAAGATGAAACTCTTCTCTTCTTACATGCTGAAAATATTATTGGAATATTTCATAGAATCATGCTAATTTATTAATGTTGTATAATGTTGTACATGTCAGAATTTCAGCCAGAGCAAACAAGAACACGAGGCACAAATAGGTTGGAGTCAACAGGCAGATAAGAAGACCTTTGTTCTGTTTGTTCTGCTGGACTGGTTTTGGGGGTGGTGTTGCACACATGGCCAGCAGGTCGATGTCCTGTGGATGGAGAGACAGTCGTGGTTCTTCACAACTTCATTTGGATCACAGAGAGTCAGAATGAAGCGTGTTGTTGTGGTGTTTCTGCTGCCGCTCCTGGGCCTGTTGCATGCTGGGCCGCTGCCCGATGAGCCTGTCCTCCAGCCCCAGGAGAACTTTGATGTGAACCGGGTAAGTTATGCCTTTTGGAAGTTTAAGAAACTGTTTGTGAATAGAGCAGACCCAGACTAGCTGTCACACTTATTTTTACACTTGTAAAATATTTCTGTGTAGTCAGTTACTATATAGACACAAACATCTAAAAATAAATGCCTTGAATGCAAAACAAACAACAACAACAACAAAAAAACTACACATTATTTCCACTATTATTGCCCAGGGAAAAGAAGACAATTAATTGATCACTTATTAAGCTTTAGTGACAACATGCCCCAGTGGTCACACTAAATGTGGAATGTTGTAACAATGGGAACCTTTTTACATACACTAATTTTAGAAAACACTTTTAAGGTAAAAAGACACAAATATCTGTGTTTAAAGCATTTTATAGGCTATTTATTTGCATTTTGTCAATGTGTTATATGTGACCCTGGAGCACAAAACCAGTCTTAAGTAGCTGGGGTATGTTTGTAGCAATAGCCAAAAATACATTGTATGGGTCAAAATTATAGATTTTTCTTTTATGCCAAAAATCATTAGGACATTAAATAAAGATCATGTTCCATGAAGATATTTAGTGAATTTCCTACCGTAAATATATCAAAACTTCATTTTTGATTAGTAATATGCATTGCTAAGAACTTCATTTGGACAACTTTAAAGGTGATTTTCTCAATATTTTTATTTTTTTTATTTTTTATTTTTTTGCACCCTCAGATTCCAGATTTTCAAATAGTTGTATCTCGGCCAAATATTGTCCGATCCTGACAAACTATACATCAATGGAAAGCTTATTTATTCAGATATAAATATAAATCTCAATTTCAAAAAAAATTACCCTTATGACTGGTTAAATGGTCCAGGGTCACATATTGTAATAAAAAATAAACTATAGTTAAACTTTTTTTATGAGAGGAAAAAAAAGGTACAAAACAATATATACAACATGAAACAACACAATTCAAGAAATATCATGAAATAGGTGTTTAAAATTTTATATTTATTTGCATTTTGGTGATGTTTTATATTGTAATAAAAATATTTTATGTGAAAGCAGACTGTATAAAACAAAATTGACACAATATATGCAATCCTTTTTTAAACATGAAATAATAAATATTAATAATATAATAGTCAATAATAAATACATAAATCAATTCATGAAATAGGTGAAGAAAAATCATCTTTATTTAAAAGGCTTAATAGGCTATTTATCTGTTTTTAGTGTTTCTTATATTGTAATTAATATAAAATATTTTATGAAAAAGTAGGCTACATAAAACAATAGCAAACAATGTATACAAAATGTTTAATGTGAAATAAACATGAAACAAACAATTCATGAAAGTCATTCAAGTATTAATTATATAATAATAACTAGATAAAAAAGTTTGTCGAGACAAACTTTAAGTTGGCTTGAGAAAGCCGGACCAGAAAGTTTAATAAAGTTCAAAAAATTAAAAAAAGTTTAAGAAGTTTAAAAAGTTTACACTTAACACTTTAAATTATTACGATGTTAATTAAAATTAACTTGAAAATATAAAATATAAAAATTAAAGCCAATTCAAAATATGAATAAAAAATGATTTACATTTACATTTAGTAATTTTGCAGACGCTTTCATCCAAAGCGACTTACAATTGGGGAATACATAAAGCGATTCATCTTCAAGAGGCAATCAGACAGAGGAAGTGCTTGTAACACCAAGTCTCAGGCATTGTTCAATTAAGTACAAGCTAGCAAGGGAAGGAATAAATAAAGAGAAAGAGAATTTTTTTTTTTTTTAAGTTTAGGATGAAGTCAAGTAGTGTCGAAAGAGATGAGTTTTCAGCTGTTGCTTGAAGATTGACAGGGATCCAGCACTCCGGATAGGGGTGGCAAGATCATTATGAAATTATAAAAATAAAATTAAGTTTTTTTTTCCAGCTGCAACTTTAATACTACAGCTTGCTTATTTTTCCATTCTAATAAGCCAGTCAATCACGCTCACCTGAGTTTCGAACCATTATTTAACCCTCATCTGCGCCTCGGGTCAAAACAACCCGAAAATTATATTCAAAAGATTGTTTAAAAATCGAGCGTTGATCGAAAAAAATTTGAGTGAATTCGAAAATGTTAAGTGGGTGCAAAAAATAAAGTAGAGTTAAAGCTCTAGGAGGAGTTAGAATTGATAATTTTAGTCTCAGAAGAATAATAACTAGATAAAAAAGTTTGTCGAGACAAACTTTAAGTTGGCTTGAGAAAGCCGGACCAGAAAGTTTTAAAAGTTTAAAAAGTTTAAAAAGTTTAAGAAGTTTAAAAAAGATTCAAGTTTAATGGTTTGCAGTCTGAAATAGTTTAAAGTTGTTTTAAAAGCTTAAAGTTTGAATGTTTTAAAAGCAATACAGTCTGTCAGAGATGGATTAGCAAGTTACTAGCATGTCGCTAGCATATTTCTAGAATGATTAGCATGTTGCTTGCATGCTGCTAGCAAGATTTGCAAGTTATTAGCATGTTGCTAGCATGATTAGCAAGTTACTAGCATGTTGCTAGAATGATTAGCAAGTTACTAGCAAGTGATTAGCATTTCGTTAGCATGATTAGCAAGTGATTAGCATGTCATTAGCATGATTAGCAAGTTACTAGCATGTCGCTAGCATGATTAGCTAGTTACTAGCATGTCGCTAGCATGTTTCTAGCATGATTAGCATGTCGTTAGGATAGATAGATAGATAGATAGATAGATAGATAGAGTCAGATTATAGATAGATAGATAGATAGATAGATAGATAGATAGATTATTGATGGATAGATAGATAGATAGATAGAGTTAGATTATAGATAGATAGATTATTGATAGATAGATAGATAGATAGATAGATAGATAGATAGATAAAGTCAGATGATAGATAGATAGATAGATAGATAGATAAAGTCAGATGATAGATAGATAGATAGATAGATAGATGAGAAATATTAGATGAGTGAATGAGTTTGAATGGGTTAGAAATAGTACATAGAGTTTGGAGTCTGTAGAGTTAAAGCTCTAGGAGGAGTTAGAGTTGATAATTTTAGTCTCAGAAGAATAATAATAAGACGTTTAAATAGCATTTCAGTAAGCTGGCTTTCTCAAGCCAACTTAATAACTGAATAACAATTGTAACTACTATAATTATAGCATTATGCAAATTATTCAACTGATATATATATATATATATAGTTGGCCCCTAAAATAAATAAATGAAAATAAAAAATAAATGTAATGTTAGTTTGTAGGTCTTCCCTAGTGAATTTGATTTGCACACATTTCAATAAATTTTCTTTTGGTCTAATGTGAATGTTAAGGTGATATTTATACAAAAATAATTATGCAGTGCAGTGCATTATTACCATGAATATTATAATCTGGCCTGATGTGATCCTTCTAATGCGTCCACATCCACCTGCATTTGAGCCTCTAATTGACCTTATTTCTCCTAACCTGTCCTCCTCGTCTCCTCTGGAAGTTCATGGGCAAATGGTATGATGTTGCGATTGCGTCCACATGTCCGTGGGTGAAGCGCCACAAGGCAGACGCAGCCATCGGCTCTGTGGAGCTGCAGTCCAGCGGCTCGACCCAGACCATCAGCATGACCCGGACCGGCCACAGGTACAGCACATCCAATCAACACACTACTGTTCACTAAACAGACCCCGCATGACAAGCATTGTGTGTTTATTCTGCAGACATGGCACCTGTAAGTCCATCAGTGGAGAATATCAGCTGACCAAAACCCCTGGAAGATTTCATTACCACAACGCCAGTGAGTTCAGCTCCACAGCTGTCAATTACAGAGCGTCCTTGTGTCATTTCACTGCTGTTTATGTGTCTTTGCTCACGTAGAGTGGAATGCTGATGTGGACGCCTACGTGGTTCACACAAACTACGATGAGTACGCTCTGGTGGTGATGTATAAACAAAAACCAGGCGGTGAAAAAACCACATCTGTCAAACTCTACGGTAAAACATCTGTTTTCTTCTTGGACAACAATTAGGATTGGTCTTTCATGATCTCAAATCAAAATAGTGCTGCATACTATTTCTAGGGATTTTCAAATGTAAAAAAATTGCACTCTTAAAAATAAAGGTGCTTCATGATGCCACAGAAGAACCTTTTTTGTCTAAATGGTTCCTTTATTTTCTTTATTTTTAAGAGTGTATATTTGAACAATATCGGGGAGTACAGAGTAATACTGCACTGTAAAAAAAAATCTGTAAAATTTACGGTAAAAAAATGTCAAATTATTCTACTGTAAAAATTACGGTAACAACATTTTAGGTTTTAACTTAAATTTACAGTTAAATACCGTAATTTCATTAACTGATATAATGTTAATATACCAACCTACTGAAGTACTGAAATCTGTTTTGTACCTTTGAAATACACTGATAACCACCAAATGCAGCTGGTGATGAGAAAGTCACATGATGAACCAAAGCCCATCACAAGCAGCTTTTAAACAATAGCATATATAGAAGGTGCACAGTGTCATTCACACAAGCACTAAACACCATCATGGTGAGACTCATTAAACTGAAATATGCAATAAACATTCTTTTAACAACATTAGATGTAACATACAACCCTAATAAACATAACTGATAAGAAAAAACTAAGAAACATAGTAATTTCAAAGAAAAAACATCAAATTCAAACAAAATTTGAAATGCAACGCAGAGAATTCTGGGAACGTCAGTTTACGGGTTTTCCCTGTAAATTTTACAGGAACTTACCATTAACCATTTAACAGGTTTTTACTGTAGCATTTTCACAGTTTTTTACCGTTAAAATCATGGTCATTTTTTACAGTGTTCAGTATCAGATCTGGGTAGTAACTGATTACATGTAATCTGGATTCCGTAATCAGATTTCAAAAATTAAGTATTTATGATTAGATTAAATTACATTTTAAAATACTTGTAATCAGACTACAGTTACTCTTTAACTGATTACATTACGATTTATAATTTATTGATTCCCCATAATTCCTCTTTTTCATCTTTTAAACGTTCCTTTCTAAAATAGCCTCCCGCTTATATACACTCAGAAAGTCTTCCAGTTTTGTGGACATTCACACAGAGATCAGTCATTAGTCAGGTGGCTACACAGCATTTTACCACTGGATTTACAAAAATCATTTCAGGTTTAAGAAGTGTTTCAACATTGCATCAACTACTGATGGACACATGCATTTTTATTTAAATTATCACTCAGTAGGTTATTTATGTATTACTATGTCTTCGGAAGGCTTTTGTCTTTCACACATATAAAATGCACGATTTCACACTATTTCTTAATGCAGGCAACTTTTTGTCATCTGAACCTCTTTCACCTAATATATTTACTTGAAGTACACCTCAGATTTGAAAATAAATATGTGACCCTGGAGCACAAAAGCAGTTATAAGTAGCACAGGTATATTTGTAGCAATAGCCAACAATACATTGTATGGGTCAAAATTATTGAGTATTCTTTTATGCCAAAAATCATTAGGATAATAAAGATCATGTTCCATAAAGATATTTTGTAAATTTCCTACTGTAAATATATCAAAACTTAATTTTTAATTAGTAATATGCATGGCTAAGAACTTCATTTGGACAACTTTAAAGGCGATTTTCTCAATATTTCAATTTTTTTTGTACACTCAGATTCCAGATTTTCTAATAGTTGTATCTCGGCCAAATATATATATATATATATATATATATATATATATATATATATATATATATATTCTTTCATATGATGTATAAATCTCAATTTAAAAAAAAGACCCTTATGACTGGTTTTGTGGTCCAGGGTCACATATATTAATAATTAAGTATCACAGTTCTCTGTTCACATGACATGCAGGTAAACAAATATTTACTTTTTTACTGTTTGATTTTATGTTGTTTTAAAATCATTTATTTTCATTTTACTTTTTTATGATTTAATTAATTATCAGCTTTGCATTAAACTCATGAACCTCCCGCAGTTCCTTCATGAACCCCAGTTTGGGAAAGCTTGACATAATATAACATTTAACATTTATAATATGCACTTTTTTATTTATATCAATATGGTACAAGTTTATCCTGTTTAAATCGATGTGATAGATGAGTTAGGTCAAAAGTAATCAAAAAGTAGTCTGATTATATAACCTAAAATGTGTGATATAAGGACTACGTTACTAATTATAGTTTTTTGTCATGTTATTTGGAATCGGTAAAGGACTATAATTTGTAAGTAATCTACCCAGCTCCATTTACACATCGTTCGTGGAATGTTTTTTCCTGAAACGTTTTAGTTGGATGGTTATCCAATTTTTTTAAAATGTTACTATTTATTTCAAAATGTTCATTCAAGAGCATTCAAAAGTAACATTCTCGTAATGTTTTCAAAATTATAAAATGGAATGTTCCCCTTAAAGTTTTAAAAACTGGACTGAAGATTCAGAGAACATTCAGCAGTGATGTTTAGATAATTGAAAGGGAACGTCTCTGGGTTATCTGGTTTGTGTTTGTTGTGTAGGACGTGCTATGCAGCTGCGGCCCACTCTCATCGAAGACTTCAAGACTCTGGTGGCTGAGCAGGGCATGAGTGAAGACACTATAATTATCAAAAAGAACAAAGGTACCCTCACGACACAAACCAATGCAAACCACGCTTTTATTCAGACCAGATGTCATTATTTTTGGCTCTGTGTCGTCAGGTGAATGTGTTCCAGGTGAGCAGGTCACACCAGAGCCACAGATCCAGGTGAAGACCTCAGCACACACTCCATAAACACTGAACATTTACATTTTAGCTAAAAGCTAATAGTTACCAAAAATGGCATCATCCTGATGTCGTTCCAAACCTGTGTTTTGTGGACCATAAAAGCTGAACGTTCGAATCATTTAAAGTCTGCTGAATTCATACAAACAACACCCGAGGGTGAATAAATGATTGTCACATCTGACGGAATTGTTTCTGTGACTGATAGAAGCGTGATTAATAATCCTGTCATGTGATTGGATCTCAATAGAGGGCGAGGAGGAATGTGGTCCTGCCGACCCCTGAGGAGGGATCGGGTGACGATACGCCCATGTTCAAAGGACCGGGTGAGCAATAGTGCCACTTATGTGCTTTCATATATGTATGTAAACGAATATCATATGTGGTAGTTGACAAATTTTTAACTAATGTGTTATGGTATAATAATGTATAAAGTGTAAGTGTTTATTTACTGGGTGTTTTTGTAGATTTCATGACTGGTTGGTAACCATTTAATTAAATTATTATTATTATTATTATTATTTATTTATTTTATTTTTTTAGCCCTGTGGTGTGACAAATGTTTTAAATACATTGTGCAAATATGTCACAAAATTACTAAGGTCATAATAGGGCATGGGTAATAATTTTTTAAAAAAGCCTTTTGATTGGTTATCACAGCTGAGCTAATTTTTTTTTTAATTTTGCAAGAAAACAGTGTGTTTTAATTATTATTTGGGCGGGGTTGTTTGTGTTTGTGTGTGTGTGTACATATAATACATATACACAAATATATATATATATATGTATATAATGAAAAAATGTCTTCATATTAAGATGCAACAAAGACTTTAAATATACATTACTGTTCAAAAATTTGAGTTGATTTTTTTTTTTTTTAAAGGTTACGTTTATTTGATCAAAAATACAGTAAAAACACAATATTGTAAAATGTAATTTTAATTTCAGCTGAATATTACCATTTCATTGACTTGGTGCTGAGTAATTATTATTATTCATTATTATTATCAATGTTGAAAACAGTTTTGTTGCTTAATATTTTTGTGAAAACCATGGTTCTTTTTTAAAGGATTCCTTGATGAATAGAACATGTAAAATAACTGCATTTATTCAAAATAGAAATCTATAAGTAACATTTTAAATGTTTTACTGTCACTATTGACCAGTTTAATGCATCCTTACTGAAAAAAAAGTATTAATTTCTTTAAAAAAAAAAAATCTGAATGACCCCAAATTTTTAAACAGCGGTGTTTACTTTTTTTTTTTTACATTATTTAATTACGTGTGAGAAGAAAGAATGCAGAGTATGGAATGATAAATCTTTAGGGGGAAAAAAATTATTGCTTTGATATTATAGAAGATTATAATCTTCTAGGGTTATAATAAATTATAATATGCAATATATACTATAATTTAAAAATGATTATATTTAAAGAGTTGCTTTGATATTATAGTTAAATGACCCGTGTGTGTGTGTGTGTGTGTGTGTGTGTAGAAGCGTGTAAGACCCAGCCGGACTCAGGTCCGTGTTTTGGGATGATGCAGCGCTACCATTACAACTCATCCATCATGGCCTGTCAGATGTTCACCTATGGAGGCTGTATGGGAAACCAGAACAACTTTGTGACTGAAAAGGAGTGTCTGCAGAGCTGCCGCACTGAGGGTGAGTGTGTGTGAGTGTGTGTGTGTGGATAGTGACCTGCTCTCAATGCATCTGTGTGTGGTGTGGTTTTATTACACACACTGTATTTGGTCCCTCAGCCGCCTGCAGGCTGCCCATGGACGCTGGTCCCTGTAAAGTGTTCTCAGACCTGTGGGCCTTTGACTCGGCCACGGGGAAGTGTGTGTCCTTCAAATATGGAGGCTGCAATGGCAACGGCAATAAATTCTATACCAAGAAGGAGTGTGAGGAGTACTGCGGCGTTATGATGAGAAATGGTGGGACACACACATTACACCAGAAAATAGCAGATTTTTTCATTAATGTCGTACATATTATCATCGAAATTGCAAGGAGAATTGTGACGCTTGTGTCGTTTTGTTATGGATTTGCAGGAGATGACGAGTTTCTCACAGTGAACTGAGAATGCTGTGAATGAAAATGGAGCGTTACTTTCAAACAGAAAAGTGCAACACGGATCAGTTTCCAACCGGCATTAACTTCAGCATTAAATAAAGACCTGTCTAATGTACTGGTTGTGCTCTTCATTTTTAATACATTTTAAGATACCACATTATTTTTAATTTTACTATCTTAATATTATTATTATTATTATTTTTATTTAATTTAATTATTTAAAAAATATTTTATTTAGTTTAAAATTCAGTAAAATTTATTTTAAAAATAGTTTAATTTATTTAGTTTTCTTTAAGAATAGAAATCAGTAAAAATTAACACATTTTATTTTCTTGACCAACGAATAAAATTATTTTTTGTTTTGCTTTCTTTAAAAATAAAATCCAGTAAAGTCAAATACAAGTTATTTCATTATTTTATTCATTTTATTTACTTGTCCAGTGTGAACAAAATCATTGTTTGTATTTATTTTTTTATTTAGTTTTCTTTTGCTTTAATAAATATGAGTAAAAATAAAGCTTTTTTGTTTAAATTTTTTTTATTTTCCACTAAAAAAAATCATTTAATTTTCTTGTCCAGTGTGAACAAAATTATTTTATTTTGCTTTCTTTAAATATATAATTCAGTGAAAAATAAAATACAAGTTATTTCATTATTTTAGTTTGTTTAAATTCATTTTATTTTGTTGTCCAGTGTATATTTTATAAAACAATAAAATTATTTTAAAAATACTTTAAAAACAAATTTCAGCGAAACTAAAATACAACTTTTCGTTATTTTATTATATTTTACTGTATTGTATTTTTTCTTTTGCTTTTTCAAAATAAAATTTCAGTAAAAATATACACATTTTATTTTATTTTTTTAAATTTTATTTTCCAGTAAAAAAAAAAAATATATATATATATATATACACACACACACACACACACACACACACACACACACACACATTTTATTCACTTTCATTTTATATTCATGATATACATTTTATTTTTATGTTATTTAATTTAATTTTTTTTTTTTTTTTTCCCACTGGACATTTTCTTAATTGCCTGTCTCCTCGACTGACAGTGACCAGGAGAGGTCAGTGTTGTCTACTGAAGGAGATCTTCTTATCAGCTCTAGTCTCTGGAATTGTGTGAAACTGCCTGCTCATCTGATTGCACTGCTGATCTGTGACCAGTTTTCTCGCTCTTGTTATAATACTAAAGTGAAAGACCACATCGTAAAGTGAAAGACCACAACAGCCGGAGTGGTGTTCAAAGAAAGAATTGGAAGTGGTTAGATATGATGGACGCCATCTACGGACACAGACCGGCGAGTTTGGGAAGAGAAGGAGGCATCGATGCGGCTACCTCGTTGCTGGAGTCGATGATGGAGCCTGCCGGTAAGTTCTTATAACATA
>JAFVLL020035981.1:0-21506 GCA_021397915.2 Tor tambroides | reverse complement strand
GGTTAGTAATTTATATGCAAAAGTCAAAGTTTAAAAGGGGTCTCTTAAAACCAAATGTAATCAACCATCAATGAGTTTACGCAGACGCTACATTAATGATAAATAAATAATTACATACATAATTTAAATGCATGTACAAATTAAGTAGACCACATAAAATGACAACTATTGTATTTGTTTATTCATATTTATTTAATGAAAATTAAATAATTTTAAAAATTACAATTATTTAATATGTTTTCTCTATTTATTTTGTTCTGCCGCTCTTCACACGCAGCCCACACATCTGATCAGACACAAAACGACAAACCAGGACAAGCGCATCTATTATTTATGCCATAACTTATGACCTAAATAATCAAATCTGTCAGAAAGATTTCCATCTGACTCATGCTCTGTTTCCAAGTCGTTAGAAGCCAGTTAAGGCTGTAGCTTTTTATTTAATATATGTACAATTTTGATGCCCAAATTAGTTTTTGTTGCAGAAAAATACTACAAAAATGGTATTATTTATATTTTAAATGTGTATGTTCAATATTGTCTGCCATCTTTTATGGAAAATATGATCGATTATAATTTAGTAACATGCTAATTGTGTTATCAGCATGCTAGTGACTTGCTAATCAGTCAATTAGTCATTTAGCAGACTCTTTTATCCAAAGCGACTTACAAATGAGGACAATGGAAGCAATCAAAATCAACAAAAGAGCAATGATATGCACGTGCTATAACAAGTTTTTTAAATTATATAATAAATAAAAAGAAAACAGATAGAAAAGAAAAAGAGAGTAAAATGCTAATAATGCTAGAAATATGCTAGTAACATGCTAATCATGCTAACAGCGTGCTAAATAATGCTAGCAACATGGTAGTAACTTACTAATCATACTAGCAAGATGTTAGTAACATGATAATCATGCTAGAAACATGTTAGCCACATGCTGGTCCTTAAGAAACAGCCTAGCAACCTCCCTGGGTACCATAACAACTGCATAGCAACACCCTGGCAACCAATCCAGGTATCCTAGCAACCACCCTGGGTACCCTAGCAACCAAATAGCAACACCCTAGCAACCACCCAGAGTACTTTAGCAATCACAAAGCAACACCCTAGCAACCACCCCAAGTACCCTAGCAACCGCATAGCAACACCTTAGCAACCACTGTGAGTAACCTAGCAGCCACATAGCAATAACTTAGCAACCACCCAGAATACCTTAGCAACTGCATAGCAACAGCCTAGCAACCGCCCTAGCAACCACTTTGGGTACCCTAGTAACCGCCCTAGAAACCACCCAGAGTACCCTAGCAATTGCGTAGCAACACCCTAGCAACCACATAGGAATGCCCTAGCAACCACCCCAGGTACCCTAGCAACCACTTTGAATACCCTAGCACCCGCCCTAGAAACCACCCCGAGTACACTAGCAATTGCATAGCAACACCCTAGCAACCTAGCTGAGTACCCTAGCAACTGCATAGCAACATCCTAGCAACCACCCAGAATACCTTAGCAACCACATCTGTTTTTCTGATAGACTGTATTGCCTTTAAAACATTCAGACTTTAATCTTTAAAACTATTTTAAATTTCAAACTACTTCAAACTAAACACCTTCAAACTTTAAGCTTTTAAAACGTTTTCAAGCTTTCTGGCTAGGCTTTTTCGAGCCAACCTAAACTTTGTCTACAAATTTTTCAATCTAGTTTAAATTAGAATTTACAATTATAAAGAAAAACAAATTTACTTCATGAATAATCTCTTTAATGTTTTGTCAGGTGATGTTGTGGTGATGATGACACGTGGTTGTGATGAAGGTGAATGATTTATTGATTTATCGGTATAATTTGTTATGACGCTCCCTTAACCGTGTGCATGTAGATACAACAAGTTCCAGCTGAGCAGGATTTATCCTAAAGGAACGCGCGTGGATTCCTCCAACTACATGCCGCAGGTCTTCTGGAACGCCGGCTGTCAGCTCGTCGCACTCAACTTTCAGACCATCGGTGAGACCGTGACTAATGAAGACGCTCAGGGAGAGGCTCATGAAAATATGACTGTGATATGAAATGTCCACTGTAATCACATCAAAGCTGTTGTTTTGCTCTCTCAGATCTGTCCATGCAGCTGAACCTCGGCATGTACGAGTACAACGGCAAGAGCGGCTACAGACTCAAACCAGAGTTCATGAGACGACCGGACAAACACTTCGACCCCTTCACAGAAAGCACTGTGGACGGCATCGTAGCCAACACCTTATCAGTGAAGGTTAGACGTTATACAGCTCGACTTCTTCAAAAGCAGCTTTCAAAGCATTAATAGCTTTTAACTGACACATGAGCAACCTTTAGCACCAGGAAACTCATTTGCAATGCATTATTGCAGTGCAATCAGTGATCTGATGTATTTCTGCACGTTTTTTTTTATATATTATTATTTGTTGTATTTAGTGTAGATTTATGTTCCGTTTTGTTGCCCAAAATAGTTTTTGTTCCAGAAAAATACTATAAAAATATTATATTTAATATTTTTTCAGTTTTGATGCCCAAATTTGTTTTTGCCCCAGCAAAATACAATAAAATTATGTAAATTTTAAATGAAATTTAGGTTGAATTTTGATAGCCAAATTAGCTTTTGTTCCAGACAAATACTGTACTATAAAAACTATATTATTTATAATTTAAATTTATATTTTTAATTTTGATACCCAAATTAGTTTTTGTTCCAGAAAAATACTATAAAAATTTTATATTTTTTTTTATTTGAATTTATGTTTAGTTTTGATCGCCAAATTAGTTTTTGTTCTGGAAAAATGCCATAAAATGATATAATTTATCATTGTATTTGACAGTATATGTTCACATTTGATGGCCAAAAAATGATGTAATTTATGATTTAAATTTATATCTTCAGTTTTGATGCCAATTTTAGTTTTTGTTCCTGAAAAATATTATAAGTTATCATTTATAATTCAAATTGACATGTTTAACCATGGTGTTTGTATGGAATATGTTGCCAGGTTTAAATAAAAGTCATCAATAGACATCTTAAGACGACAGATAGAATGAATATAGAGATATGAATATAGAAATACAGTTTTAACAGAGCTTTGGATAGTTTCCATGTACTCGTCTAGATCAAATTTGAATAAAGAATAGAGAGGTTTAGAGCCAGATTTTTGTTTGTGCATGTGAAATTTAGCAGGAAACACAAATCAAGTTATATTTTCCTATATTCTCTTTTGAGTAGTCAAACAAGCCAAAGAAAACATCTTTAAAACAGAAAGAAAAATCACTTTCAAAACGAGATTGGATGAACATTAAAAAATCTGACATTGCCAAAACATGTGAATGAATCTTCCTCAGAAGAGACAAAAACAGCAACTCACTTCAGTGTCTGACTTATATTATAATTACGTTCATAAGCTTTTTGTGAAATTTGGAGTAACTCATTAATCTGTTGTTTGACCTCTTCATATTTAAGGAGAGAACTATAGTTTCCAAAGTCGGAAAATCATTGCTTATTATGCTTTTGTTATGATTTTCAAGGGTGTAGAATTTAGTAGAGATGCTCTGATATGATCCTACCAATATCAGCCACTACTAAATTGTTCCTATAGCAATAATTTTGATCAAACAATTAAATGTCTGTTGTCTGCCGTTTTGTCCCCACTAATGCCAAAATTAAACCTACGCTCTTGATATATTGTCAGACTGGCTTTCTGAGCGCTGGTTATGTGTTTAGACAGTATGTCATTTATATCTCGATGTCTCTTCAGATCATATCAGGACAGTTTCTGACTGACAAGAAGGTGGGCGTTTATGTGGAGCTTGACATGTTTGGACTCCCCGTCGACACGAGACGAAAAGCTTTCAAGACAAAGACGTCCCAGAGCAACGCCATCAACCCTGTGTGGGACGAGGAGCCCATCGTCTTTAAAAAAGTAGGGCTGTTTCTGTAAGCGTTCGTCAGTCACTCGGAGAGCATGAAATCAATAACGCTGTTGTTTTTGGGTCAGGTTGTTTTGCCCACGCTGGCATCCCTCAGGATAGCTGTGTATGAAGAGGGCAGCAAGTTCATCGGCCATCGCATCATCCCCGTCTCAGCCATTCGTCCGGGTGAGAATCAGCCTGATAGACTCACTTCAGCCTGAAATGTGCTGTTGTTTATGTTTTTATTAACATAAGTATTTGCATACTGACATATGATTGGTCCTTTCTGTCTTGCATCTTTATTTGTAACCCTGGAGCACAAAAGCAGTCTTAAGTCGCTGGGGTATATTTGTAGCAATAGCCAAAAATACATTGTATGGGTCAAAATTATTGATTTTTCTTTTATGCCAAAAATCATTAGGATATTAAGTAAAGATCATGTTCCATGAAGATATTTTGTAAATTTCCTACTGTAAATATCAAAACTTCATTTTTGATTAGTAATATGCATTATGGAAACTTCATTTGGACAACTTTAAAGGTGATTTTCTCGATATTTAGATTTTTTGCCCCTCAGATTCCAGATTTTCAAATAGTTGCATCTCAGCCCAATATTGTCCTATCCTAACAAACCATACATCAATGGAAAGATTATTTATTCAGCTTTCAGATGATGTATAAATCTCAATTTCGGAAAAATTGAGCCTTATGACTGGTTTTTTTGACCCAGGGTCACATTTAACTTTTACTTTGCAAAGATAGTGTTGCATTAAGGGTCATGATGACAATAAACCCGCATTTCGTTTATACAGACTAAACCAGGGGTTTTCAACCTTTTTGTCTTGAAGAGCTAAAATATGACAAAGCTGCTTGTCTTCAAACATCATTTATTAACAGAAACTGGGGGTATTGACATATAAAATTGATTAACTGTGATCTATTGTGATTTCAAAAATGGTTCTTCAGTTTAAAAAAAAAAAGTTATTAAAAAGTTATACAGTTTAAATTTTGATTTTGTGTGCTAAAATGCAGATATAGTTATGCGTTGTTTTATTTTATGTTTTTAGCATTTAATTGAGATTAATATTTGGATAATAGTAATAATAATACATTTTACAACAAGAAAATGTAAATATGGTTGTGTACTTTATTTTTCTTTTAATGTATTGTATTATGAGGAGATATAAAGTATTATTTCCGTTTGTATTTTGATTTTATGTGTTTTTTTAGCATTTGAATTAAAGTTAGATTATGTAATATTTTAATAATAATTTTAAAAATGATTATTAATGTTATTACTACCTGCTAGTACTACTACTACTAATAATAAAAGATGGTAATATTAATATAGTTGTACATTTATTTTATTGTATTGTATCGTGAGAGGAAATAGAAATATGATTTCAGTTTTTATTTTGATTTGATGTGTTTTTTAGCATTTTAATTTGAATTAGATAAATTGTCGATGCCGAAACAAAAAAACACAAAGAAATGTCACTACCAAAACTCCACCAAATGTTATGGTAGTGACATCTTTGGTTTTGGTATTATCCCATATTGTCAGTACCGAGCAAAAAAACACAAAGATGTCACTACCAAAACTCCACCAAATGTTATGGTAGTGACATCTTTGGGTTTTTTTTGGTATTATCCCATAAAATTGTCAGTACCGAAACAAAAAAACACAAAGATGTCACTACCAAAACTCCACCAAATGTTATGGTAGTGACATCTTTGTTTTTTTTTTTGGTATTATCCCATAAAATTGTCAGTACCGAAACAAAAAAACACAAAGATGTCACTACCAAAACTCCACCAAATGTTATGGTAGTGACATCTTTGTTTTTTTTGGTATTATCCCATAAAATTGTCAGTACCGAAACAAAAAAACACAAAGATGTCACTACCGAAACTCCACCAAATGTTTCAGTAGTGACATCTTTGTTTTGTTTTTTTTTTGGTGTTATCCCATAAAATTGTCAGTACCGAAACAGTCACAACGGAAACATGTCATCATTGTTTCGATAGTGACAAAAGGGAACACATAATCCTCATATTTTGGGAAAATAAACAAAATTTTAGTACAGTTATGCAAATGTTTTGTATTTTAGTATGTTTTAGTAGTGTTTCAGTATGCAATTTAAAATTCTGTAATGTGATGTGGTCGCTACCAAAACATTACTGTCACTACCGAAAATGTGCTGTCTCTACCGAAACATGGGATGTTTTGTCAAAAATAAAGTATACTGAGTTATCCAATTAACTTTAAGGAACGTAACTACCGAACACCTTTTTTTATGTAATTACGCATACTTTTTCTGTGTTATTCCATAACATTTAGTTTTATATGTATACCACTGTTCAGAACTGTGCTAGCTAACCATGTGCTGATTAGCATCTTTGAGCTAGGTTCAAAAGTGTCTAAATTTGGTGGCATTTTGGTAGTGACATCTTGGTTTGTTTTGGGGTGTTATCCCATAAAATTGTCACTACCGAACCAGTCACAGCCGAAACATGTCATCATTGTTTTGATAGTGACAAAAGGGAAGACATAATCCTCATATTGGTGGTAAATAAACAAAATTTTAGTACAGTTATGTGTATTTAAATGCAATGCATTATTAAATGATTTTGAAATTAATTCACTGTGGAAAGAGGAGGGGGAGTAAAGAACAAGATCTTAACATATAGTCCACAAAGCAAAAAAATAGCTGAAATTATTAAAATAACCCCCTGTAAAAGTTTGTGAACCCTTGGTTTTTAATACTGTGTGTGGTTACCTGGATGATCTATGACTGGTTGTTGTTTTGTGATGGTTGTTCATGAGTCCCTTGTTTGTTCTGAACAGTTAAACTGAGCACTGTTCTTCAGAAATAATCTCCATGTTCTGCAGATTCTTCAGTTTTCCAGCATCTTTTGTTTATTTGAACACTGTATGATTTTGAGATCCATCTTTTCACACGGAGGACAATTGAGGGACTCAAACACAACTTTTAAAAAAAGGTTCAAACATTCACTGATGCTCCAGAAGGAAACACAATGCATTAAGTGCCGGGGGGTGAAGACTTTTGAACAGGATGAAGATGTCCAAATTTTTCTTATTTTGTTGACATATCATTTTTTTTTCCATTTAATTTTTTTTATAAGGGGGTTATTTTAATAATTTCAGCTATTTTCGACTATGTCTTTTATGTAAAATATCTTACTCAGGACAGTACTGAATAAAAAAATAACATGCATTTTGTATGACCTCTCTCATGTTGTTAAAATTACTCACATTTTCACAGATTCTGCAAGGGGTTCCCAAACTGTTGCATGCCACTGTATATCTTTTCAGACCGTATTTTCGACTGGGGATACACTTTTTGATCAGGGGTAAGTACCTTGGCACGACACCGGAAAAAAAAGCGGCTTTCCGTTTATGTCGGTCTTTAAAACTGCATTTATTGTAAAGTACAATTTGAGGAACTCTCCTATTCAGACTTATAATGAGATCATTGTTATTTCCTACATTTCCTAAGAATCAGATTAATGACATGCGTGTTTATTGTGTTCACGAGTGACTGAAACATTTCTGAACCACAGCTGTGTGATTTTTACTTGTACTACATAAAAGAAATGTACAAATAAATACATTTATAATAAATGTTAACATCATACATAATGTGCTCTATAGATAAATATACACATAACATTTAAATGAACATTCAAATCTAGTTATATACTATAAATATTTATAAGTAAATATGCTATTATTATTAAATATAAATATTTCTGGCGAATTGGTTTATTCGGATGAGTCAAGTAGGAGATTCAAAACAATGATTCACTGATTCACAGCATTTTTATATCAAAATTTATATTTAATTAATTT
The DNA here is from genome assembly GCA_021397915.2 of Tor tambroides. Lineage (NCBI taxonomy): Eukaryota > Metazoa > Chordata > Actinopteri > Cypriniformes > Cyprinidae > Tor > Tor tambroides. The sequence continues at coordinate 13,700 of JAFVLL020035981.1, read as the reverse complement.
AATGTAATTCTATATTTAAATTCTGCTGCTCAGGCTAAAATTACTGTATGTCAACATGACATATTTTAATACTTTTTCTTTTTTGTATTTTGTACATTTTATATTAAATATTTCAATATTTCATAAAAACACAGTTCTAGTTTATTTAAATTAATAAATATTAATATACTATGTATTTTTTATATATATACAATTATTTAAAAAATACACTTCTAACTATTTAAATAACTATATATCCTATTCATATAAATATGTTAATATTCCATATTTTTAAAACATGTAGTATGTTTATATTTTTAAACACATTTTGTAATATTTATTTAAATTAAATTATTAAAAAAAAATTATAATTTACCACTATTTGACCACACGATGGTGCTCTACTCTTCAATATATGATCACTACATTTTTTTAATTAAAGTGTAATATACTGTGTGTGTGTGTGTGTGTGTGTGTGTGTGTGTGTGTGTGTAAATACTTTTATGAGATGTGTGTGTGTGTGTGTGTGTGTGTAAATATTTAAATATATTTTTTGTAAATAAATATGTTTACAGATAACAAATAATTATTAATATAATATACTACATATATGTAAATGTTTTAAACATGCATAAATACAATTGTGTTTTTACATATGTACATTTTAAATGAATAAATGTATAGTTATTTAATAAAATAATTATTTTAATAATATATTACATAAAAAATAAAATAATATATGTGTATATATATATAAATAATAATAATGTATATATAAATACACACACACATGCATGTATATATTTAAGAAAAAAATTTGTTTATATATTAAATATATTTATATATAATATAGATTATATGAATATAAATATATACTTGTAAATACATGTAAATATTTTCAAATATATACTGTATGTGTGTATTTATATATACATAATAAATATACACAGTACACACACATAAACAAAACCTTTATTTTGGATGCGATTAATGGTTTGACAGCACTACTTTTCATTAATATACTACTCTAATATATAATAATTTTATGTACTAGTATGTTATTGCATAGTGTGAACACATGATGGCGCTGTTCTCCTAAATATAAGGTCCTCAGTGTGTCTGACACTAATGACAGCTGAGATGTTTGACATCAGGTGTATTATGGAGATGTTTTGATGAATGGAGAAGCATGTGTTTGTTTGTTGATGTGATATGAGATGTTAATATGAGTTCTCACCGAAGGCTTTCTTGGGCTCGACCAGGCGCAGGGTGAAGGGTGTTCCTCTCGGCTGCTCCTTCAGCATCTTCGCCACTTCATAATGCCGACATCCCACAATGCTCTGGTCATTGATGGCCTCGATGTGATCGCCGACACACACCGTCTTTAGTCGGTCAATGGTGCTGCCTTCCTTTATCCTCTAAAACACAACATATAACATTATAATATGATATAATATGTAAATATATAATTATATATTTGATATTATATAATCGTAAATGAGTAATAAAATACTAAAATAATGCATACACCTATTTTATTGATTCTGTTGTCCAGCTTTTTACATTTGCATACATGTTTATAACTATTTTATTTCACTGTTTTTAACTGCTTTTAGTTTTATTAAATTATTTTTTTTTTACTTATTTTTTTTTTTTAGATTTGCATCCTTCAGTTTTCTTGCCGAAGCAAAACACTGCAAAATGCATGCTGGATTTTTGTGCATTTGATATAAAGTCAGTTTATATCATTTGTCGTTGTTCCAGGATTGTATTTTCATTTTTGAGTCTCAAATTTTATAGATTTCATTTTTTCCAAATTTATTTATTTACCTACCACTTGCATAAAGAGAATTTTTATTTATTATTTTTTTTAAATAATTAATTACATTTATTTGTTATTTACCAGCCACTGGTATATACGAAAGCATTTAACATTTTTTATTATTTTTTTATTTTATTTATGTAATTTATTATGTAATTATATAAAACAACATTCATTCTTTCTTTCTTTCTTTCTTTCTTTCTTTCTTTTTTGTTTTTGTTCCAGGATTGGATTTTCATTTTTGAGTCACAAACTTGTTTTTCTAGGAAATGTGGTTAATATGATAACATTATTAATATGAATACATTTTATGCATTCTTTTTTTTTCTCTCATTTACTAGCCACTGAATATATGAAACATTTAACTTATTTATTTATTTATTTTATTTTCTCATTTACTAACCACTTTTTTTTCTATTTTTTTAATAATTAATTACATTTAATTTTTATTTACCAGCCACTGGTACATATGGAAGCATTTAACATTTTAAATTTTTTTTTAAATTTCATTTATGTAATTTATTTTCCATTTACCAGCAAACATAAAAACAACATTTTTATTGATTGATTGATTGATTGATTGATTTTGTTCCAAGATTGTATTTTCATTTTGGAGGCGCAAATGTTCTCAATATTTCAAACATGGTTTTCCAAGAAAGCTTGCATTGGTTATCTTGAAAACTATACCCACTTTATTTACTTTTTTGTTTGTTTTTGTCATTTACTAGCACTAGCATATACAAAAACATTTACCATTTTTATTATTTATTCTTTTTTAATGTTTGTTTTTGTTCCAGGATTATATTTTCATTTTTTCCCCCACAAATGTGCCAGTTAACTAAATTACTAACACCCACTATATTATTATTTTCCATTTAGGCTACTAACCACGTGCGTATAGGAAAACATTTTATTTTATTTATTTGTTTGCTTCTTTATTTATTCATTCATTCATTCATTATGCTTTTGGTTTATGGTTGTATAGCCTTCTTTTCGTTTTGATTGCTCAAATGTTAAGATTCTAGACACTCCAGACTTGTCCAGGAAACCGTTTACTCGTTAACCTGGTTAACCGGCTCACGCACTTTAATGAAGGCGTATCCCGCGCCGTTATCGGTGATGGTGAGTCCGAGCGCGTCTTCGGTTTTAACGACCTCCACCTCTTTAGTTTCTCCCCTCACGTGCGCGAAGATGAAGTCCTCCAGACCGATCTGACCGCCCAGCAGCTTCTGCATGTCCACTTTGTGCGAGTTCAGCGTGCAGAAGAGGATCTTGAGGAGAAAAAAATAAACAAACATGCGTAAGAATACAGAGAAAAAGGACACCGGAAACTTTACCGCCGTTTTCCATCGGTTTCGCGCGAGATACACACAAGATGGTGGCGGTTAACTAGTACCTTCAAGGTAACTGCTAGAATATAACTAGTATTGTGTGTTAGGGAGTCAAATAGGTTGTTAGCATCGATGAACGTTGATTAAAACTTGATTTGTATTCGTATTACAATGTTTAACTATGCTAACAGATGCTAACTCTCCTGTTTGCTAGAATTTAGGCGCGACTTTCCTTGTTAATTTACACTAAAGTCTTTCAAATTTAGTACTACGCTTAATGTGCGTAAAACGACCGATATTAAATATTTTCAGCTTTTCTGAGCTATAAAGGTGAGTAAAATCAAAGACTATAGATTACTCTTAAAGGGACTTTGGTAAAATATATGTAGCACTTGTTTATAGCTGTTTGAACGCACACGTGACCCTTTATGTCTTTCTTCAGAGTAAACTTTCGACTTAAGCTGAAGCCTGTTTGTTTGGTTTGAGATAATAAAAAAAAAGCTTAATTTTTCTAGCCTTGACCTCAGAGAGAACGCTGAAATGTCTTGATAACAGGTTCTTGAAGGACATTTTCTCCTGAAGGCTGTGTGATTTTTACAGTTCAGTGATTACAGATAAAACTGATCAGTTATGTAAGTTGTTTTGGTGATATATAAACATGACTAAAAAAAATAATTTTATTTAATAGTTTAATAAGTTACATTTTTATTTAATAGTTTAATCATTTTTATTTAATAGTTTATAAATACTACAAATACATTAAAAAAACGGAGTGTCTATTTACACTAAGTGCAAATAGCCCGTCTTGTTGGCAAAGGCTGTTTACACTAACTTCGCCCACTAACGTGTGATTGAGTTACTCAACACTCCAACATCAGTTTCAGTGGCATATATAGTAAGACGCATGCTTTTTGACGCGATCGACCCGAGTTCAAGCCCGCGTTTTACCGAACTTTTTTTTTCTCCCTTTTCAAATCTTATATTGCATCAGAAAGGCATTTATTTTAAATAAAAATGAAGGAAATAATCAAAAAGTTGAAAATAAGAGTATCGGGTAGGGTTAGGGTGTAGGGAGGGCTTTATTTTCCCAATAAGGTGGCATCCATTTAATAATTTGAATTAAAACTATAATTTACAGTCAATACGTTATTATTGCGTACTGTTTTATAATGTACTACAATACTGAGGTGCAGATAATTGCCATGTTGCAATAAGTAGTATAAATAGCAGAAAAGCTTGCTATTTTAACATAGTGTAAATAAAATCTATAGCTATTTGCACTTAGTGTAAATAGCATATCTTTAAAAAATACTGCTATTTTCACTTGGCGTAAATAGAATCTATCGCTATTTACACTTAGTGCAAATAGCCGCTGCCTTAAATTATGTTAAATGATATTACTGTATTAACATACAAAGCTATTTATTTACTTGTTTGTTTATTTATTTGCCTAAGGATCAAGCTCAGAGCTCAGGCATAGGAGAAAACATTTTGGTATTTTTATTTTAAAATATATTTATTTATTTAAAAATAATAATTTAGCATTAATTTGTTTCAGCAGTGTAATTTACATTGTTTTGTTTATTATTTTTAATAATTAATTTGTTAATTTCATGTCTTTATAATTTACTGGCCACTAGCATATACAAAAAATATTTTTATTTTTTATTCAAAAAATGTACTAGGCTAGCCATTGGCATATATGAACACATTTATTTGTTTATTTTTTTTTATTATTATTTTATTTTTTTTGTTCACTAGTCACTGGCATATATGAACAAAAAATAGTCATTTTATTTTATTTTATTTTACTTTATTTTATTTTATTTTATTTACTAGCCACTGGCATAAATGAAAATATTTTTTGTATATTTATTTATTTATTTACTTACTCACTTACTAGCCACTGGCATATATGAAAATATCCATTATTTGTGTTAATTCAGATAACTAATGCAACAGTGGTACATTATCTAGCAACTTTCAACAACTTATGTACACAAGACATTTACTACCTTAAGAGCAAACTCCAGTATACTTTCAAAGAAACAAATGACCCACACGCCACTCCTCAGATCGGCACCATTTCCCTTTGACACAAAAAAAAGTCGCTTTGCTGACTCGCCGTACCTCAGAAGCGGAGATGTTGAAGACCTCCGCGATCTTGACGTAAAGCTCCCTGACGTTGGTGAAGCCGTGAATGCGTCCCGTCGGGCTCCCATGCGCCAGCTGCGTGTGAAACACCAGTTTGGGCCTCGGACAGGACGGAGGCTCCTGGGGCAGCGGTGGCGCTGACGGGACAGCTCCCTGGTTCTCCTCGTCCCCCGGCGGTCCCATGGAGTCCTGAGCATCCGGACTCATGGCCTCTCCGTTCTGCATGGGCTCTGGGTCGCACGTCGTCTTCTCTGACTCCTGCATGGCGAAGAGCGAGGCATCTGCGGCCGTCTGCAGTCGGGTCTGGCGTGTTAAATTAAAGATGAGGGTAGCCAGGCAACGCTGCACAGGTGAGCGGTTTCAGGCACTGCTGAGTGGAAACCCTAAACCAGCTGAGCTAGAGATCTTATGGGTGACACTGGAGAGCAGGACGAACACCTGAAGTGAAGCAAGAACCTGGAGACCATCTGTCTGTAGAGCTGGCAAAGGGGACCGTCTTCACACCAGAGAGGCAGCGTTTAGTCAAATATTTGAGTGTTTTAGCCAAAAATGAGCATTTACGAGATGTAGATGAGTTTGTTTATTCGTCAGATTTGGAGAAATGTTCACTCTAAAAAATGCTGGGTTAAATACAACCCAGCGCTGGGTAAAAAATGAACAGAACCAGCAATTGGGTTGTTTTGACCCAGCGGTTGGGTTGCTATCCAGAAGGTTGGGTTAAACATTTAACCCAGCTGCTGGGTCAAAACAACCCAATTGCTGGTTCTGTCCATATTTAACCCAGAATGTTTTAGAGCGTAGTGTTGCATCAATTGCTCACAGGCCCGTAGCCAGCTATGAGGACACTGAGGTCCAGCCCTCCATAAATTTTTCATGTTCGAAAGTAAAATTTGTTCTCTGAATGACTAATTTGCTGTTAAACTCCTCATATGAATGTCTGCACACTCTAAAAAATGCTGGCTTAAAAATAACCTAGCGCTGGGTAAAATATGGACAAACCCAGTGATTGGGTTGTTTTGACCCAGCATTTTTTAGAGTGCATGACATGTAATTCAGTTTAGACAGTTTGCAAGAATGTTTAGCGTCCATGGTATGAAAATTATCATTGCAAGACGCTGCGGAGTGAATGAGTCTTCAGGAAGTTGTGAGTGAGGGCACGGACGCAGCCTCTGTATCGCCAGATCCAGCTATTATAAGCATTTTTGGACTTGTCTTTTCCACTTAATTTAACACTTTAGAAAATTAATAAAGTTGGAAGTTGCCATTGAGGGTCAGCGATATCTTTATCTTATTTGCAAAAGATTGGAAATAATTTTTTTGTGTGTTTTAGTAGCAATATCTGGCAAGACTGCATCGCCGGCACTTAAACTGACAGCAATCAAGAAAGCTCATGGACTGGTTATTGCTGGCAGGATACAACATTCTGTAAGGGAAATGCAAAAAACATCAGGATATTATCTGTCAGAAACGTTATCAACTCTATCAAAAACAGTAGCATTTAACACTAGTACACAGATCTGTAGAACAAGTATGAAATGAAATACACAGACACTAGCCATGGAGAAGTCTATGTCATTCAGTATAGTTACATTTTCACAAGTCATGCTATAAACATTCATAAGAGCACTAGACAAAGTTATTGTAGTTATGTATTGTTGCATGAAACGAATCATAAAAATTATCCAGCCTTATTAACAAATTTTGATGCAATAAAAAGGGGATGATTTAAAAATGATCCTCCAAAACAGAGAAAACATCTTTCACAAACATCTACATGTCTGTCTCCTTTAAAGTGTTTATAGTGTATATGATGAGTTATATTTGTAGGGGTTATTATAGCACAATTCTTTAATTGTGCTATACCCACCAACCCCCCCATTGGACCTCACTAATCTTCAAAGCTTGGCTACGGCCATGCTTGCTCACCAATGGACGTGAATGGGTGCCGTCAGAATGAGGGCACAATGCGATGCAAGGGGCGACGCACGTGTTTTTTGCTAGTTTCACCCAAATGCAGTTATCGTTTTCACATCCAGTGCCCCGTTGTTTAAATAGCAAATGCACTTGCGCCTGTCTGTTCGCCCATGGGCATGCTGGTCTGAAAACAAGGTGTGTTCTAGAGCTGGGAATCGATTACACAAAGAAACGATTCATAGAGTCCGAGGCCTTGGGAATCGAGAGTCAATCCCAAAGGTTGGAATCAATCCCATCAAGGGGAATTGACTCCTCATTCAGAGCCTTTTTCAGTTCAACAAACCTTATGGTGCCTCTCAAACAGAAGACTGCATCCTACAAAGGCGGCACACATTTAAATTCACGAAAATAAACTGAAAGTGAACGAGTCAGTACTGAGCTCATCTGAGTTTGAGGATGCAGCGTTCCATTTGAGAAGCACCCATTAATTTGCCTCATGCTCGCTAATAGTGATTAGAAGTCTGATTCATTTCCACAAAAAGATTCTTTCGGATAGATAGTTTTAATGAACCAGTTCAAAAAGACGATTCAGAGGTTATTTTACGGTGGAACTGGCTTGTGTTGTCCACAATTTTGAGTGTTGCACGACAGAATAGATCATGACGTGAACGAAGGTTTTGATCTTATTTCCATCTTAAATAAAATTATATTGATAATGATAATTCTGAAAGAAGAAGTCGCAAGTATAGATCAGTGGCCGAGAGCACATCTGATTGACAGATAAACCATGAGCTCTTATATCAGTGTTGTCCTTAATGTTCTGGGCCCGGATTCTTAAAGATTCTAAGAATCCTCTCAGAGAGCTCCTAATTCAGCTTAAAAATTTCTAACTAGGAGTCTTAGCTTAAAAGTGATTCAAGACCAATCTGAGAGCAACTCTGAGCGAGGAAAAGACCAAAACTTTTATCTTAGTGAGGAGGCGGGGCTGACCCCAGTTGCTAGCTATGACACACTCTTTTGAAGACTGTGATTGGTTGGTTGTCCAAGAAGGAAATAAAAAGAGCGCTTTTAAGATTACGGTCTATTATAAGCTTTCACTTTGAAATTACAGGCATAATTTTTCCTGTTTTACCATACTCTCTCACACACACACACAAACACACACACACATTATATATGTATATATATAGTCTTTATTTTTTATTTACCATGCTGTCATACTTAACATATTTTATAGGAGATGAACAGCGATAAGGTTCTGAAAGTGCTGTAATTGTTTGTGTGATCACTTTGCTTATAGAAGGTTGTGACAGACCCAAATCATCGCTGCTGCATAGCTGCATTTTTCCAGTTGCCAAATATGTTAATGTAGTTAATGTAGTGATTACTTCCATTTCTGGCGCTCTGGCATTTCTGCGCGGTGTCGGAGATGTTAGCGTGTCTCTAATAAGATCGGTCACAAACGTGATCCCTGCACCATCCAATGTGTATTGTCTTATTAACTCACTGTCTTGAATTGTGTGCAACACATTTCTTCTCCCTCTTCATGTTTCGTCCATTTTCTCCACTGCTAAAGAAACTCTTAAGCCTCTTAAAAGTCCTCGTCCATACTCCTAACAGTTTTGGACCTTAAGACCTCTTTTAAGGGTTAAGATGTGTTCTGAATTACTTTTTTCTTTACTAGTTTCTTTTCTTTAATTCTAAGAGGAAACACCCACATTTCTAAGAATTTTCTTAGAATTTTGTTACTAGGAGCAACTCTTAGCACTAAAATTTTTCATGAATATGGGTCCAGGTTATTTTATTTTAGTGTACAGTTTGTTAATTTTGTGCAAAGCATACAGTTAAAGTAAACTTCATCATTCAGCTGAACTGTGCACATTTATTTTAGACACTTAGTGTCTTGCTCCATTCATGCGATAAATGCATGTCCCTACTGAGTTGTGGGCTATGACTAATTTCACGGGAAATGCAGACAAAATTACACTTTAAAATCAGCTATAGAAATGTATCTTCATTTTTACAAATAAAGCTTCATATTATTAGAAGGCTACTTTCTATGACCTTTTTATCCTGCAGTCATGCCGAGAATAGGTTCCTTCAATCTAAAAAAACAAGAATCGAAAAAGAATCAAAAACAACAGTGAGGAATCGATTCTTGGAATCAAATTCCATCGATTCCAGAACCACGAATCTGAATCTGACTCGATTTCAAAAACTTCAGAAATGAACAGCCCTAATGTGTTCAGGCGCATTGCTGATTTGAGGCAACTGACACCATTGCACTATTGACCAACTAAAACCTGGTCTAAAGTCAATGGTGCAGTATTTTTTACATTTATTTATTTAAAGGGAGCGTTAGTAATCTGCACCTATAGGCAGGTGCACAACGCGCGTACACTTGCTTATTACACACACAGAGACCCAGCGCAGCACACAAACATGTCAAATGTTAAAAATAAAAGGATTACAATGTAAAAGATTATCAAGCTCAAGCAGATCCATTTTCTCTCTGGAGAAGCGTTCAGTCTTTGCTCTTGCAAATTCAGCCATGTAAATAGCGAATCCGCAATGGTGCAAATGCAACTGGCTTTTAACGGGAATGGGAGATGAGACTCTGATTGGTTTATTGCACGTTACGCCCAAAACCCACCCATGACTCATGAAGAATAGGTACAACTCTTTTGGACCATGTATCTGGCACGCTGACCATTTTTTCCGTCCTTAAACTAGCAAAAGTGGATTTGAACACACCCTAAGTGCATCTGCGTCATGCGCTTCAGACCATGCTCATAGATCGTTAAAATAGGGTCCTAAGAGTCTAAACAGCTGATAAAAACATCACAATAATCCACAAGTAATCCACACCACTCCAGTCCATCAGTTAACATCTCGAGAAGACAAAAGCTGAAACAAATCAATCATTAAGACGTTTTTTAACTAAAATACAATTCAGTAATCCATAATAACGTTTCCTCCTGTGAAAAAGTCCATCTTCTGTTGTCTCTCACATCAAAATCCAGCCACATACTTGTTTAGAGCTGATTTGGACTGTTTTGGGTTGTCAACGGTGCTTGATCTGTGCAGATTTCTCTTCTGATTCAGACCAGACCACTTTTACACTGGAGGAAGCGTTATTATGGATTATGGACTTTTTTTTTTTTAAAGATTTATTTTTTAGCATTTTTGCCTTTATTATGAAAGGAAGCGAAGTGGGAGAGAGGCTAGCCCACAAGGCTATCAGCACCGACTCGTATTTTTCTACATTTTCTACATTTCTCTTAATCTGATGAAGAAACAAACTCATCTACACCTCGGATGGCCTGAAGGTGAGGTACTTTTCAGCAAACATTCATTTTTGGGTGAAATACTCCTTTAATACCTGAGGAGTAGTTTTGCATATGCAAGAAATTTACTTGAGAAGTACTGTGGTGAATTTTTGTATAAGAATAGTAGTGTTTGCTGTATGATTGGCAATACTTTTTCACCAGAAGACCTGTAGCAAGCAACAAGTCTTGAAATCAACCACAAATGGCATTTAAAGCCAATATTTGACCAACCCCAGTGTGCATTTGCAACCTCACATTTATGCTGAACAAACTGGGCTCATGAAACGACAGAAGTCTCCATGAGGAACATCCAGAGGTCAGATGAGCTGCGGTCTGATATTAGGAACTGGCTGTGGATCTGATATTTGTCCTGTGGTGCGTACAGTGCCTCCTCTGTTCGGATAGTGAGTGTAACACGAGCTGCTGTCAACTCCTTCCTCCAAATACTGACTGCACACACATAGCGCCTGCTATGTTTTATGCATAAAAGGGCGTATGCGGGTCATGAGATGTCATGTGATGTGGCCATGTGTGCAAAAGCAATGAGACGATACGAGGAAAATTGTGTTGAAATGGGATTTTGTGCAGCAGAGTGTGATTTGATTATGAAATTATGCAGCCTGAAGACTGAAGTGTTTCACATCATATGTGTGATTCAAGTAAGAGAAATGAAAAAAATAAGAGAAAGATTGACAGATAGACAGATAGATAGATAGATAGACAGACAGATAGATAGACAGACAGATAGACAGAATGAACGATAGACAGATAGATGGATATTCACTCTATACACTATATACATCCACAAGTGTCACATAAAACCAGTCTGCATGCAATCTGGTGATTTATGCATTAATTCGACATAAATATTTAATAGTAGCAATAATAACTACATCTCAAATCCATCACTAGTGAACATTTCAATGCGTATGACGTGTTCTAACTCATGATCGCATCAAAACATGTGAGAACAGAGTTAAAAACACAAGGTCTGTCTGTAACAAACGCCCAGTGTATAATCAACCATCCACACTTCTCCACCCTGACTTCCTCCACCTACCACCACGTTGCATGCAGACACGCGTTCTGCCCATAAAAGGGCATGGGCGGAGTCCGAGCACGACCCCCGCGCCGCGATTGGCCACCGCGGCTGATCAGATGCGCGCTGATTGGCTGCCAGCGCTTGGTCCGATTTTGTCTCACTTTGTTCATCAGGCCGCGCTCATGGGAAGCCAGAGAGAAACCGGATCATCGCATGCTCGTTAAACGGCGTTTTTTTTTTTTTTTTGTCGGCGTGTGTCGGTCTGCGTTGAGGAAGAATGCTGGAAAACAAGAGGGAGAGATTGAAAACGTTTCTGAGAAAGATCGACGAGAGCGCCATATCGCGAATCAAGCATTTAATGAAGGAGAGGTGAGTATAACCGTTATCAGCTGTCGACATCCGATAATGCCGTATATGCAGCTCATTTACATATGTTAATATTGCGTTCATATTACAATTACAGTGTCCTGCTGTGTTTGTTTTGATAAGATCGTGTAATGAGCGCGGATTTTCATTGATAAAGGTCAGATTGGTTGTTTTTATAGTCATAATCCACCCTACTATGTGTGTGCGTTAACGCGCACGCGTGTTTGATGACATTACTGCTTACCGTTGACTGATTTATCGTAATCAAATACAGATTAGAGATCATTTATTTATTACTTTTATGTCTTTATTGTAAATAAATCGCTTTTTCACACGTCGTTTTACACATTATAAAATACTTATATTGTTAATGTTTTTAACTGCATTCCGTTTACTGTGGTAGTACCATGGTAAAGTTACAGTGAAGATATTATATGTAATGGAAAAATAATAAAATAAAACAGAATTAACACTACTGTGTTTTTGGAGAGGCACCATAGTGCAACGTTGGACTACCATGAAATACTACATGTTAAAATACCATGGTATTATCTGATACACAATCACTGTGGTACTGCCACAGTATGTTTTTGTTACACTTAGGGTAAAATGCCATCTGCAATGGCTTTACAATGTTTTTATTTCACCACAGTTTTTATATGTACTACAGTAATATTACTAAGATTGTTTTTGATATCATGCCAGTACCAGTGTGAACTGTGGTATTTCCATGGTGAATGTATAATATTGTACATTTATGACATGCTACATATCAAAACACCATGGTTTAATGCCATGTTTTTTTAATATTTAGATTGTCAGCTGCCTTAACCTCCAAAAACCAGCCCTGCAGTGTAATATATTATCAGCTTTTTATGTGGACTTGTGTCTTTGTGTTGGTTATTATTAGAGTCGTTAAGCCGGTATTGTACATAGATCGCATCACTCATGCTATTGTAAAGGAATTACTGGGCTAGTTTTAGACTAGAGCTGATTTCCCTGACTCACATTTTACAATGAATGAGTTACTTGTTATTTACATTCAGCCATTTGATGGAAATATACCTATTAATGTACCAGCTATTCTTATACCTGTGTAGCATGAATGGTGTAGCCCTCATCTGCGATTGTGACATAAACAAACCAATCCACATCGCCGTTATGGTCTAAATTCCTAACCCTCATCAAGGTGCGAGTTTTCCATTCACTCGGGCAGTTTAAATGTAAATTAACCTCTTTCTTGGCCAAACTGTTTTGTCTTAAATGTAATTTGGAGCAGGAATGTGTCACAATCAAATTACGGCATGTGCTAAGTGTCGACATTGCATCACAATGCCTCGTAAGTGGTTTAGATCATCTGTTTATCTGGAGAAACGCTTGATCTCATAGACCCTCTGTTGTATTGGTATTCCAACACATATGGGTCATGTTATCTATCAGCATCTATTTTTAGCCCAAAAGCTTGTTCCAGGTGGTGTGCCAGGTGTGGACAAGCTGTCTGGGCTAATTTTGTTTCCCAATGGAATTGAATTAGCTTCTCCGAGCCTTGTAAAGAAAACTATGGGCCCTGATCGCTTATCATTCACTTAGATAACCTCTAAAGGACACTGAGTTATACCTGAGGTCTTGCACAACTGCTGTGGGGCGTCGCTCCTACATAAGGAACTTTGTTTGGATAGAGTTGAGGTCATTTTAGAAGGTCAGCTCCTGTGAGTAAAACTGGACCACTCTTTGTAAATTTTAATGTGGCTTCCAGATTTAGC
>JAFVLL020035980.1:0-30622 GCA_021397915.2 Tor tambroides | reverse complement strand
GTATGAGGGCAGATATCTTAGATTGTGTTAAAAATAGTCAGTGGCAGTTGGACAGACTGAATAGCAGGCTGTACACTGTGTTTAAGTAGAGGTTGCCTGCCTACCCCACTTGTGAGGCTGAATATTTTGCATGCGAGTAAGTGGTAGGCTGAGGGCTAGCCTGTAAATCACAAGCAGTCATCAGGGCCACATTAATGACTAATCACTATAATCACGACCCCCTGCTTCCTCCCACCCCCGCGCATGCAAAGACACTGTCAAACACAGAGTAGTCATCTTACTATCTTGTAGCTCAGCTGGTTTCGTGCGTGTTGGAACCTCTGTCGGTTTCGCATGTTCACCGACACTCCGTTGCGCATTATAGAGGAGCTGGATAGTGTGTCTCTTACTCAGCAAAAGCTACTTGACAAATGTGGGAGTTAAGCTCCAAATTAACCTGTCCTATAAAAAAAAAACACACAATCAAACAGATCCCATGACACTCCTTTATAAATAACCCTTCAGTATCGATCAAGACATTCTTGGGTTTCCAGACAGAGTTTCTTCTTCCTCTCATGGCTGTAATGATAACAATGTTCTCCAGAAATAATTTAACCTTGACTTCCTCTCAGGAAGAGAGGCGTCTTCTGGGACACTGCATTACAGTTGAAACATCAAATGATGACTGAAAGTATCTTAATCCTAGTTTGTTTATTTAAATTTTATAATGTTTTCCTCCCCATACATCAGTAAGGTATTTCTCAAGTCGTTCAACAGGAGAAAACAGAAAAAACGGGCTATCAAGCAATAGATGCCAATATTGTTTGTGAAAACAACACAGTTCACCCATACTCTGAGGGAAGAGCTGAAAGCTTGGTCTGTTGTAATTGTTTCTGAGAGAACACATTACTGAGTCATTCGAGCATCCGACCAAGGTTCGCAGATAAAAGAAGATGGATTTAACACTTTAACTCCTGAATCACAGGCCGCTTGCTGGATTAGTGGTTTGTAGAGTGAAGGAGCTGTCCATGGTGCTGCTCTGAAACATGAATCAGCGTTACCAAATATTCATTAGTTCTTTCCAGATAAAATCGCTCACTCATATTTATTTTTATTTTCATAGAAAAATGTTTCATGTTTCTGTTTTCCTGGTCTTTGACTCACATGTGAACCTTCCACTTTTTGCAATGCAGGTAAATCCACCTCACCCTGCAGATTGAAAGGCAAATCCTCATGTTCGGCCAGATTGCTTTCAGTAAACAGTTTTTCCATATACAAATTATTTGTGATTATTTTCAGATCCTTGGTTCAGTGCCAAGACAATAATTCTGTGGGCAGTGAATTTGAATGAGAAAAATCAGCCAGATGTTTTTGGCTAAACTCACCATAAAAGTCAGATGTTCCAAGGACCAAAGCAGCTCAACTCCACACAGATACCTAAACCAGACTCACATTTCATTTCACCCTCCCTTTACATCATGTACATTATTGGTTTGGCAATCTCTTGGAATTGTACATATTCGATATGAGATACTGCAACTCCATGAAAGGGGATAAAAGATCATGTAAAATTATACATCGAAGACAAATATGTATTGATTCATGTATTTATTATTTCAATACAATTCTCGATTCTGGTCTATAGCACCATCTACTGGTCAGATGAAATGCTTTATATTTTTCTGCTCATCTGAGTAAATTTAATTGGCTCTACTTTGATGTCTCTTGAATCACTCCATATAGATTCACTCTCTCATTTCATATGATCATATATGTCAATCATATAATATTAATAATGTAAGAAATGTGGTTTGCAAATAGTCCACTTCTGATTTACTTGGTATTTTCCTAATAAAATTACTTTTTATTTTTACATTTTTAATACTTTTCATTACATTTCAAAATTTCGTTCTGAAAATAGAAAAAGAACATGCCAATGCTTCTGGATGCCACAGATTCAAAGAACATCATTAACGCACTTCGTCCTTTAGGAAACACATTAAACAATGTAAACAAAAGACTTTGTGAGATCAGCAAGGTAGTATCCTTTCTCTACGACAGAATTAAATTAGGGTTAGGTGACTTGAAGGATCTGTTGGTGCTTCCTGTGCTTCCCTATACACATAAGCCCTGGCCCAATGCCAGAAATCTCCCTGTGTTGAGATCACTGCCCTTGTAATCACGTTTATACAGATCCACAGATGAGGACAGTTAACTAATCCTCCTGCCTCTCTCCTTCAGTACTTATCGCTCCTGTCTATCCTGCATTGAGAACAAATACAGCCCTACTGCATGTGTCAGCAGAGGCATTAAACTGAGGCCTGTATGACGTACCTTGATATAAATGTTTTTCCCAGAACCTCAGTGAAACTGATTAATGAGCTGACCACAGCGACACATCAGGCTGGGAATTCATGTCCTTCAAACTTAAAGTCACCATGAAGTCAGAAAACTGCTCTGATTTTAGTGCGGTTCCATCAGCTGGTGTAGGTCTGACAAGGCTGATAATAGCAGGGTGACTGTGATGTTTTTAGAAAAATTAATAGTAGTAAACAGGCAGCTCTTTTTGATGGTAGCATGTATATATAGATTTTAATACTGTTTATTTGGTTTAT
The DNA here is from genome assembly GCA_021397915.2 of Tor tambroides. Classification (NCBI taxonomy): domain Eukaryota; kingdom Metazoa; phylum Chordata; class Actinopteri; order Cypriniformes; family Cyprinidae; genus Tor; species Tor tambroides. The sequence goes on along the minus strand of JAFVLL020035980.1, from coordinate 28,028 downwards.
TGTAAGTTACATTAATATTTATGGAAGTCAATACAATGCAATTTTACTGTAAAGTATTTTTCAGAAGTAGGAATTATCAAAAAAGGCAACATGTACACTTTTTACAATAAAACATCATTAAAACATTGTTAAATATTGTTAAAATGAAAGTCTGAATAACTAATAAATTACAGGAAATGCGTTCTGCATTCCCAGAATTTCTTAATGAACCATCAAATTTATTTGGATTTTATTTAGAAAGTAAGCTTATTGTTATTTTTGAGTGTTTTAAATTCCATTTTTATATTTTTAGTCTATGTTTATGCCATTATTTTAACGTGTTTTTTTTTTTTGGTATTGTATTAAAAATGTTTACATACAGTCCTTTGTTCAGTATGTGATAGCTATGGAATTTGTTTTAATGCAGAACTATTTTCCTAATAATTTGAAGCATTTTCTGACTGGAAAACTAAATAATCATGCAAAATGAATTTCAGTTGGATGGTATATAACATGTCCTGTAGAGTTACCACAGTGACCCTCTCCCCAGGGATTAAAATCAGCTCTTTTTTACTCTTATCTTCGTGGGTACCTCAACCTCTGACTGGACTTTAGGTCTCTTGGTCACAGCCAGACGCTACTCAACCCTACCTGGCGGGGACAATCCCTGCGTCATGCGATGGCAATTACAGGCTCCCTGGGAGCTATTCAGAGTCCTTTCCTTATACTTCTACTGCATTACACAATGTCAAACACCTCTAGCAGCAAACATACGCATTCATTTGTGCCTTCCTGTTGACCCCGACATTTGTTTAGCCTGGCTTATCAGTTGTTTAACGTGCTCTAGCAACACTCAATACTGGGGTAATCAATGACAACAAAGCACTCTGTTTTACTATACAAATGACATTGATGTAGCAAGCAAAGTTACACTGTTTAGATGCTTTAGATTTTGTATTTATATGGGCTTTCCTTGCACTGCATCATTGAAACCCTCACCAAGACTCCTGAATTAACCTTCCATATAAACTCACTGAAAAAGCATCCATTGTAATGTAATGTTACTGTTGCAATCAGAACATCGTGACATTTTTCACTCTTGTTTAAGAACGTATGGACCTTGCAAAGGTGTTCACATTGTCGTCTGTGTGGGAGGACATTTCAGGATAATTGTAATAGGATTGAGTTTCTATCTATAGTAAGGATATAGAAAGGTTAGGAGCAGTTACTCAGTCTTTCCCCTCCCCCCACAAGGGAAGAATCAACCAGTAATCTCTTTAGTTTTCCTTAAACATTGTAACATTAAGAATTCTTGTATAGAATATTGGGCTGGCAAATTGTGTCCCAGTGCTTATTGTGTGAAATTAGTGAAAACATCCATTCCTTAGTGCATTGATATTTTCAGGAGAGTTGAACAATTTTGATTGGACGTAATATGACTTGATTTTTGTCTGTGGTGTGATTAATTCTGGTGTAATATCATGAAGTTGATCAAATGTGCTGAATATTTAGAAGTGTGTTATGACATCTCTTTCATAATGGTATTTGCGCCACCCACAATGACAGGATCGTGTCAAGGTCAGATGTTTTATTCTCAACCCAGGATCATTATTAATCCCCTCTTAATACAGTTCCAGTGAATGAGTAACAGTTTCTCGATTTGTTGCTCATTGTCGTTTGCAGTACGTTATAGTTTGTTACTTCTTTGAAGATGACAATATCATTTGTAAGGGCATAATGGCAGTACAATAGAAGTTCCTGAAAACTCAAACTTGAAATATGTAAACTATAAACTGAGTGTAAACATACAATGTGTATTGTATCAAAGCATGAAAGTAAAAAAGTAAGAAAAGTAAGTAGATGGGTGGTGTAACTGGAAGCTAGTGGCATCATGAAAACCAGTTCATATCATTGAAGGATTTCTGAAGAGGCCTAAAATTGATACAGCAATTTTAAGGCATAGTAAGACTCAGTTTATAAACATCTCTTGAGCGATGTCCATTTTTTAGTAGAAATTAAGAAACTCAAGTAGTACCTTTTCCAAAAGTATGATAAATACATTTCTTGACATTGATAAATGGTAGTAAGATAACGCTTTGTCCCAAAATTTCAGCAGAAATAGGGTCGGACTTCACGCCTACCTGGAAAGCACTCACAGATTGACATTGTCATTTCAAAAGTTTTGCATTGTTAATGCTTGTTGTTTTTTGTGAGAATGTGATGTTTCCTCTACCTGTAATGCAGCAAACAGGGAAATTGATTTGATGAAATGCAATATAATAGCCAGACAAGTAACTCAGTCTGATCAGGGTTATTTGATTACCTTGCAAGAAGATTTAGATAACCTCACGAGACAACCTCCATATTCTAACAAAATAGCTGATCAATAAGTGCTTGACAAAGCCATTTGTGAATTGATGTGCAGTAGGAGAATGAGAGAACAGACGATGCAGATTACATTATCCTAATAAGGATGAGGGCCCAGTCTCTTTCTCTCTCTCATTTTGTTTGCTATTAGTCCCATTAGCCTTTGCTTAATTATATTATTATTATATATTCCAAGAAATGTCGCTCTTTGTTTAAACTTTTGAATACCTGTAACACTCTTTTTACAATTACGAAACTACCTTTAGGCTATTTTGATTTCGAATTAAGTGCCTGCACTGACTTAAACTTAGCACTTTATATTTTGATATGTGGATTTACATATTTTCTGAATGAGTATACAGTGGTCACAATTATTTGGAGACTTCAGAGTTTGAATGGAGTAAATGATGTTACATCACTAAATGCTCTTCTCTTTTTGTTTTTTGCAGATTCTGGCCATAATATCAATTCTGTTCATCATTCTTTCAACCATTGCACTGTCACTGAATACCCTGCCTGAGTTACAAGTGATTGATGAATTCGGACAATCCAACGACAACCCGAACCTGGCCCACGTTGAAGCTATTTGCATCGCCTGGTTCACTATGGAGTACCTTCTCCGCTTTTTGTCTTCTCCCAACAAGTGGAAGTTCTTCAAAGGGCCACTGAATGTCATTGATCTGCTGGCTATCCTTCCTTATTACGTCACAATATTCCTCACAGAATCCAACAAGAGTGTCCTCCAGTTCCAGAATGTGCGCAGGGTAGTTCAGATCTTCCGGATCATGAGAATCCTGAGAATTCTGAAACTTGCGAGACACTCGACTGGTCTCCAGTCTCTTGGGTTCACGCTGAGAAGAAGCTATAATGAACTCGGACTGCTGATATTGTTTTTAGCCATGGGCATCATGATCTTCTCCAGTCTGGTGTTCTTTGCTGAGAAAGATGAAGATGCTACCAAATTCACCAGTATTCCCGCTTCATTCTGGTGGGCAACAATTACTATGACAACTGTAGGTTATGGAGATATCTATCCCCAAACCCTTCTGGGCAAAATAGTGGGGGGTCTCTGTTGCATCGCTGGCGTGTTAGTGATTGCTCTGCCCATTCCCATTATTGTGAACAACTTCTCTGAGTTCTACAAAGAACAGAAGCGACAAGAAAAGGCTATCAAACGAAGAGAAGCACTTGAGAGGGCCAAGAGGAACGGAAGCATTGTGTCGATGAACTTGAAAGATGCCTTCGCTCGCAATATGGAACTACTGGATGTTGTGATAGAAAAGAATGAGGACAAGGGCGCAGACAATCATCTTTCACCAAGTCGCTGGAACTATCAGAAGAACCCAAACTCTGACTTGGGTTCCAAAGGCTATGACGCAAAATATCAAGAAATAGGTCAGCTGGCTTCTCCAGAACGATTATTCAAACCTACTTCAAGCCCTCAACGTCTAAACGCGAAATCCCTCGAGCAAATGTACAACCAGATGACGGCCGCCTCATCCATGAGCAGCAGTGGACCTTCGGCTTCCAAAGCGAGCACTATTGTAAAAGAAGAAGAGATGGAGATGAAGGTAGTGCAGAGCGAACCACGGCACAAAGAGAGACCCATCACTGAGATAAGAAGCCTGTCCAGCGTTGACAGTTTCGCCAGCTGTGCCACAGACATCAGTGAGGTAGAGAGAAGCGCGCTACTGCCAAATTTTGCAGGAGTGCAGACAAGGCATCCACGCGCTCCTCCGCCGCTCGACCTCAGCCAGATCACCTCCCTGGAGAAACGGGCACCTGAGAAAGCAAAGCAGCCTACGATCATCAAAGAGGGCCTCTACGAGTTTGTCCAGTGCAAGTCCGACAAAAGCACCATGTCGCAGGGCGAGGAGAACCAAAGCTTTGATCCGAGCGGCGAAAACGTGAGGAGCCCTCCACGAGGAAACCAAGTCAAAGCCAAGGGACTCAAAGTGAACTTCACCGAATCTGCAGACGAGGGAGCTTCCAACTTGCACTTAGTCGTGACAGATGACGCAGCCACACTGACACCAAAGCTACCGGTATCTGACCCATTACTGTTGGCGGGTTCTCCTCGGCACAGTCCCAGATCCCCAGGGAAAGGCTTTGATGGGGACGGAGCCACAAGTTCTCCAGGGTTAAGTCTGTCGTCTTCTGATAGCCAAAGAGGGAGAAACCACATCGATAGAGCTGCCGTTACTCCCACCTCCCCTAAAAGTGCACAAAATTGTGCTTCTGCCACGGTTGGTGTCATTGGAGCAGAAGACAACATTCAAAGTGGACAGAAGGTGGACAACCACCTCCTTTCACCTGATATTCTCAAGTCGTCAGGGGAGGGAGGTCGCTCACCGCCGTGTGAAACTAGCATGTGATGCGATGGGCTGCATTAACATGTTCATGTTCACAGAACGAATGCATCAAAGTATGTGGACAGAGAGAGGCATACTGATGTAGTGAAGGGGATTTTCTTTTGTCTTTCTTCGACACTATCGGACTGCATAGCCGCAGAGGTTGACTTCATGATCCTGAGAGAGAAGGTCTGCTCTCAACGTCAAGAGCTTAGTGATATTCATACAGAGGGAGGACATTAAAAACAAATCATACTCTGATTATGCTATCATTATTTTGTAACAGTACAACCCCTCCATGTGAAGGATTAGTTAGCTGAATCATATATCTTTTGAATCATAGGCTGATTCAGACAACTGTGATAAGATACCATAAATTGTTCTTTGTAATTTACAGCCCACTGAGCAGATGTTGTGCATACACATTTTTTAAGACTAACCACTGTATCATTTTTGTTGGGTTTGTTTAATAGTTCTGACCAAAGTGCTACCAGTGTAAATTTAACTTCAGCATTTGACTTGAAATAATATTTTTGACCAAAATATGCCTTCATTTGATATCCCTCAGTGGTAATATATGAAGCAACACAAAAGTTTTCAGTTCTCTCTGCAAATGTGGATCAAATCAAATTCCTTTTTTTTTTCTTTTACCATCCCTTTGAGAAAGTAATAGAAAAGGAAGAACGTACCAAAATATAACACATCAGTACTAAATACTCTGATATCTATACGAGCATGTCTGTTTCAGCGAAACACAGGTTCAAGTGTTTCCATTTGCATCACTTTATAGTTGAGCCATAGTCTACTTAGAAATACATACATTCTTTAAATAAATAGTTTAGCATGGTTACTGCGGTGGTGACTCTCCACATCAGTGAATCTGTATGGAAAGATCATTGTTTTTAAGTTGCCTTCAATTCAGAATCAGCTGAGGGAAACCCATGACAGCCATAGTAAATCAACTATGCCCTCTGCTGGATGAAGGAAACGGCACTTTACTTCTACGAGACGTCAGCTTGACCGGATGGGAATATTGTACATTAAAGAATGTCATTTTAACGTTCCTCTCGAGGTGCAATACACTTCCCCCGAGAACAAGGTCGTCATTGGATGTCAACAGCTCAATGCAGACTTCGAGTGTATGATTTGTATATTAACTGTACATTCAAGACATTATCGGCTACATCCATTTAGTGTGTAGAAACACAGGTACACAAGTTGTGATGTCAATCATACTTAAGTGATTTTTAAAACAAAACTAGGCAGGAATACAAGCCCTGCTTTAAGTATTCAAATCGGTGCCTTTTCATAAACAGTCATTTTATGAGAAGGCGTTAAGATTTTTGGTTTGGTTCAGACAAGTCTGTACAGAAAGTCCTAATTTTTATAGAGTAAAATATGCAAAGATAATTGAGTTCTCAGGTTTTTTTAATGTAATCTTTAAAGCCCTAATGTTTCTGTATGTGAAAATCATTGTTTGCTGTTATCAAGTCAAAAGGTGATGGAACAGAACACAACATAACTGAAGCGCTGCACGATCATCTACTCGCACAAGCATTGAGCAGATTTATCTTTAATACAACTTGACTATTGTATGTACATTCCAATTTCATTTCTGCATATTTTTTTCATTAAGTTTGGATCCTAGTTGATATATCAATGTGACATTGTTTATAGTTGTACATCTTTTCTTTGAAATAGTGACTGCATTGTTCCAGATACCTAGAACGACCATTAAACAAAATAAATGTTTGTACAGGACACTATGAGCACATTCTTTACAGTTAAAACATCAGTAGACCTCCAACCTCATCCTTACATGGTTTAAAGTGAGACGCTTCATTAGATGTGATGAGGGCACACAGATGTAGCATCTTTTCAATGCGGTTGAGACTTAAGAGACACATGCTTTACAGTATATCATATTAGCAAACTAAAGTATAACAATAAAGGGATGCCAAGAAATAAATTTCAAAACCAGTGTTTGTGTAAATGATTTTATTTTCTCACAGACCAACAGCAGAAATGTTCCAAAAACCTGTAAGAGAGACAAACCAAAAAATTTTAGATTAAATGTTTGACTTGAGAAGGGCAGTTAGTCATAAGTACAAAGATTTTTCTCCCCTGACATTTACTTTAAATGGGTCTAATTCCCAACAGGCCTTAAGAGGATATTCAAACCTCGGTAAATTTGCACAATTTCAGAGCCCCCCTCTACTATGTGGTTAACCAGTAAAATTATGAACAACATGACTACTATACAAGTAATGCCTAAAGACAGTTTTATAAATTAATATATGCAATAAACGCTTACATACAGCACATAGTACACAGTACGCAAATTAACAATGAACAAAGTTCTACAACTCTACTACAATAAGGCCACATACACACTGCAAGTTTCAGAAGTGACAACCGCATTTAAATGCGGGAGTGAGTCCTGTAAATTATCGTTCCATTTATGTACGGAACAGCAGTCACTCTCGCATTTTTAACCATAGCAACATTTTGTCGTCTTGCGGGAGTGAATAAAAGTTTAGCCGGCAGTTTTTGACTAAAGACTCTTTTTGTCCGTCAGATTGGTCTAAACTACCGCTGATAGACGTGCCGCATTGTGTTTATGCTCGGGAGGCTGCTTTAGAGAGCGCTGTCTTGCAGTGTTGCCATGTCCTCATATTTACAAGCACTTTTAAGCATGTTGTTTGGTCTTATCTCATAAAGATGGGCACCTTATGAAGTTTATAAAGTGGTCTGTTGCGGATATGAATATGATTTTTTTTGGTGTTCTAAAACAAAGCATTTGGGTGTTTTAGTGTTTTTTGTGCTTGTCCTTGTTTGTTGTTTTTTTTTCTATGAAGATCTGGCAACACTGACACACCGCAGGGCTCATGAGCGCAGCTAGTCCAGTGTGCTAAGTTAAGACTTCTTTCACTGTTATTTTCTTGCATCTCACATACAAACGAAGACACATTTCTGATGCACGTTCAAATACGTCATTAACAACTAGTTGTTCAGTTCACAGTTCCATACACACTGCGTAGAATTTCAGTAAATGCGATTGTCACTACCTGTATTTTTCGGGAGTTAATGCAGTTGTCACTCCCGTATTTTAGTGAATTGTGTGTGTACAGAACGCGATTATGGAGTAAAAGGTACACTGACAACCGAATTTAGCTGCAGTGTGCACGTGGCCTAATTTTACTTGATTAATTATAGCACATCATTCAGAATAACACTTTTTTTCTACAATCTACTAATAACCTGAATCGCACATACATTTCCGATATGGTCTGCAAGAACAAGCTGAATGCAAATGAAACTAAATGTCAGACTTCTGAGGGCAGGTGCTCACCTAATGGTCTTAGTTCATCCTCCTGACCAGTCTGTTGATCTGGTCCTCCCTGTTTCCTGCATCACCTCCCTCAACAAAGTGGGTGGTCTTCTTGTTCATGCCACCACGAGGGGAGGACAGTTTAAATGGCCAGAGAAAGTTGTTTGCATACTTGAAGTTCTTTCCAACAGTGTAGATCTCATGGATGAGATCCTCAACGCAGATGATTCCGCAACGACCTGGAGAGATACAAATCATGTGACTAAATCTTTATCTAATAACATTACTACTACTGTAATACCTAATGTTCAATCAGAGTGTGCACTGGCTTGTCCTTACCAAGGGACTTCTCGATAAGGGAGTTGTCTGTCAGTGGAATGCGCTGCTTCCTGATCTTGCCATATCCACGCTTGTAAATGAGCTCACGCACAGATTTAAGGTTGGGGTACCTGAAAACAAAAGCAATATGGAATTTCAGCACACAACACATTTCACCCAAAAATGAACCATCTTCCTCCCAAATGATTCTTCCATTGAACACAGCAGGGGAAACATTGAGGTAATGGACACTCTTCTCTATATAATGAAAGTAAATGAAAAATGACAAGTGACAAAGCACCAAATGTTGCACTATTAGAAATCTTCTGAAGCCACACAACAGATTTGTGCAAGAAACAGAAAATGCATTCAACTTATACCTTTGATGGGTCACTTTTGATCTGATGTCAGTCAAATGTTCATGTCACACTGATGTAACGACAAAATCAAAATACTCATTTGAGTCTAAAAGCCAGAGTTCCCATTCACTTGTATTATAAAAAAGAGCAGCCAGTACGTTCTTCAACTTTGCTCCTTTTCCATTCAATGGAAAAAAAAAAATTGGATTAAATTGGTTTGGAGTAAGATGAAGAAACTTTCATTTTGGGCAAAGTATACACTACCATTTAAAATTAGGGGTTAGCTAAGTTTATGCCTTTGAAAGAAGGCTCATGCTAACCAAGGCTGCATTTATTTGATTCAAAATACAGTAAAAACTGTACAAATTTCACAATATTACTATATAAAATACACATTACTTTAAAATGCATTTTATTCCAGTGATAGCAAATTACTCTAGTCTTGAGAAATCATTTTTATTATGCTGATCTGCTACTCAAGAAACATTTATCAATGTTGAAAACAGCTGCTCAACATTTGTGAAAACTGATCCCCCCCCCCCCCCCAATCCTTGCTGGATAACTATTCATTTCTCTAAAAACAAATCTTTGACCAAACTTTCAAACAGTATTGTACCTTTAACCATAAGACAGCTGTAAATACACCATGGACATTCACAATTTAGTATTATCAACCCAAAACATATTTACATACCCCCAGGCAATGTAGGGCTCTGCAATTCGGAGCATGTTGATGGAGGCCTTGTTCAGTTTCACAAAGACACCATTGAAGATCTGGCGGAGACGGAGCAGCTGAAGCACCTTGCGGACTTTGGGGCTGACACCATTGATACTGAGGACAAACAAGGTATTTCATCAACAACTTTCAAAAGAGAGTTTCATGAAGATTAATACTTGGTGGTGGTTTCAGAGGATTTGGCTTATTTTCAAGAGGAATCACCATGGTCGATAAGACGGGGAAAAAAGAGCAACATCATTAACCACAACTGGTGACATCTGCCTGCAGCACGGCAGATAAACAAAAACTTACCCTCTGATCCTGACGACAAAAGCCAGTTTGGGCTCAGCTGGGACGTAGAAGTTGCCTGCCTTGCGAGCCATCCTGCTCATGCGGATTTCACGCCTGTACATCTGCCTGTATTCTTTGTGGTAAGCTTCAGCTCTCTTGAAGATGAGCTTCCTGGTGACTTTGCGAGCCTATGGACATGAGAAGAGATGCATGCTCAATTTTGGCTCTACGCTGATGCTTTTCAAATTGATTTTGACCTCTCTTTGGATGAAGTTTGACCCACTAACCTTCTTGTCAGCTGCCGCCTTCTTCTGACGGACAGCCTTGATGGCAGCAAACCGCTGTCGCCTCTTCAAGAGGCTTTCAGGGACTGAGGGAACCTTCTTCTTTCTGATGAGAAACCAAAAAGTTGCACATTTGTCATTTTCTTGGTATCCACATTAGGCCTGCAGACCAGGCTATAACGACAACTGTTACAATAATAAAAAAAAAAAACACTCTCTACGTATAAACTACACAACCCAGATTTATATTATAAACAGTATATAACAACATAACCTTTGACTACTAGGCTACTTTTATTAATAGGAACAGTACTAGCGTGTAGCATAGCATCATGTCTTTGCCTTAAGTTAGCAGTCAGCTAATGACAGCAAGTCAATTTTGGCACGACCAAGAGTATTTCACGGCCTAATACCACATTTTGGTATTTACGTACAGAAATACTCAGTCGGACACGTTTTAATGTTATTACATGAACTGCTTTTTCACACGTTGCTGAGCCGATTCAATCTAGGCAGACTACACGACATTCACATCAAATTTATTGATTCATCATTCCCCGCTGCTCCCAATTTTCCAATCATAATACTTAAATATACACATATTGCTCACTTAGGCTCCAAACTATACCGTACGAGCAACATTACAACAGATGGAAAAGGATTTAAATAGCACGGTATCCAACTTACGTTTCACCCGCCATTATCCCTACAGTAAAAGAGGCTTCTACGCATGCGCGGTGGCGTGTTATAAGCGAGGTCCTTCAGACTTCCGGTTATGTATTAGGTCTCCAGATCTATTGCCTGCATTTTAAGAATAAAAGTGTAATAATTATTTTACTTTTAAGAGACTTTCTGGTTGCGCTAAAATTTTATCCTCTGAATTCATTATGTTGAGATGTAGATAGGCTGGAAACCGTGCATTAGATATGACGCACGCGCTATGACTGCTTTGCATAGCAGGCGGACACAAACACGCGTGGAAAGTTATGTAGTCAAGTTAGTTCGATCATATTTAAAGAGCTTGAGAGCCACAAAAATACACTGTTATGGGTAGAATTCATCCTGTCGTGAGGGGATCCAGATTTTATTCAAGCCTCGACAGGGTGTTTCTTTGAGCACATTTGCGGTTTGATTTCTTTCATTGCTGTTGGAATTGAAAGTCGCTGTAATTTGTGTAGTTTGGCGAGTGGAAACAGAGGCACGCGTACATTATGAATATCGTAACTGAATTATTCGTGGTTACTTTTAAAATAATATGGTCGTTCGTACTGGCCGGTGCTAAATGGTTTATTCCTCCACGGGAAAAGAGTGTGGAGGGCCAAGTGTGTGTTATTACCGGTGCTGGAAGCGGTCTCGGGCGACTCTTTGCGCAGGAGTTTGCCCGGAGACGAGCGACCCTTGTGCTGTGGGACATCAACCGAGAGAGTAACGAAGAGACCGCGGAGATAGTGCGTGAAATCTACCGAGAAACGAAGCCCTCCGCTGGTAAGTTTAATAGTAAACGACCCTTTCCCCCTATTTTTAGTCTTTTACAAGTGTTTTGTTTTATTTATTTTTTTTGGTAATACTGTACAATCAACTTCTTATGTAGCAAATACATTTGTTAAAGTAATAGTCTTTGTTAACGTTAGTTAATAAAATGCATTTTGTTCATTGTTAGTTCATGTTAGCTCACGTCCATTAAATAACTATAGAACTTTTGATTTCAGTAATGTATTAGTAAATGATGAAAATATTTTTTTTCTGTTAACTAATAATTAATTAACAACAAGTGAAACCTTATTGGAAAGTGTTAACAGTATATATATTTTCTTCCTTAACCCATTAATCCCATTTTTTAAAGTAAACACGTGTATACTCTCTAGTTAACCCAAGTAGAAAGTTTTTAAAGACTTTGTGTTTTATTAATGATAACTGATGGGAATTTAAAGATATTTCCTCAGTTGGTCAGTTAAGACCCTATAAATAGTAAGTTAACAACTTTGTAAGAATTTAGTGGTTTTATTTTTAGTTGACAACTGTGTTAAATACATCAACAACCCTTCAGACCCTTCAAAATCAAAAATGTAATTATTACTGGGATTAAATGGGATAAGACGTGCAATACTCTTATGTAATTTTTTCTTTTTAAAGGGTCTTCAGATAGTGTTCAAGAGTTGCCTGTGTTCCAGCCGAAAGTTTACACATATGTTTGCGACGTCAGTAAACGTGAGAGTGTGTATTCGACCGCAGAGAAGGTGCGCAAAGAGGTGGGCAACATCGACCTGTTGATCAATAATGCTGGAGTTGTGTCAGGACATCATCTTCTCGAGTGCCCTGATGAGCTTATCGAGAGGACTATGATGGTCAACTGCCATGCTCACTTCTGGGTCAGTATATGGCTTAAATCAACACCATTCACCACAGTCTTCTCCTTTCACATCTTGTGTTCATCTTCTGATTGTGTATGTTTATATTCACAGACTGCAAAGGCTTTCCTTCCCAAGATGCTTGAGCTGAATCACGGACACATTGTAACTATAGCTAGCTCACTGGGCTTGTTCACCACTGCTGGTGTGGAGGTAAGAAATTCTCACTTTTTCCTTCTATCTAGTACAGTGTACCACAGTATGTAACAAAGGCACCTTTCTTCTTTTCATTGTAGGACTATTGTGCAAGCAAGTTTGGAGCCATAGGCTTCCATGAGTCTTTGAGCCATGAACTGAAAGCAGCTGATAAGGATGGAATAAAGATGACGCTTGTCTGTCCTTTTTTAGTTGACACTGGCATGTTCAACGGCTGCAAAATTAGGTTTGTGGTATTTACTGCACATCCTTAATTTAATTCTGATGGCAAGATATGTTCTAATTTTGCTTAATTTAATTGTTCTCTTACTTCTCTTTTTAAACAGGAAAGAAATGGCACCATTGTTTCCACCGCTAAAGCCAGAGTACTGTGTCAAGCAGGCCATGAGGGCCATACTAACAGACCAACCAATGATCTGCACGCCACGAGTCATGTACATGGTCACCTTCATGAAAACGTAAGTGAATATGTCACACAAACTTGAATAGTCTTGTTTTATCTGATCTATTTATAATGGTCTTCAATCTCTCATATTTTGCAGTGTTCTGCCATTTGATGCCATTGTGTGCATGTACAGATTTATCGGGGCTGATAAATGCATGTACCCCTTTCTGGCTCAACGCAAGGAGTCCACGAACAACAATGAATCAAAGACTGGAATCTAACTGGTTCTGATTGAGCAACGCTGCTAAATTCTGTGTTAGTTCCTCTGGAACGCTGAAAGCTGTACATTGAATTTTTTTTCAGATGACATTTTGCTGTCAACTTTGAGGTTGCAATAATTTCAAATGTAGAACACTATGTAGCAATTAGCTTTAATTATGAAATGCTGTGTGTTACTGTAAGGTTGCTTAAGACCTGTCACCTGTTTATGTATTCACATTTTATTTGTTGAGTATTGTTGCTTTCCTCTCAACATTCCAAGACTTTGTCACTTTAGAGGTTTTATCCTCCTAATAACACTATGAAATGCACTATGTAATGAAAGTATTTCCTCTTGTTGCCTTTGTGGTCTTGATGATTTGGGATAACACCAATGATTAAAGCAAAATTTAGCAGAAATTATTATATATGCTTATTATTGAATAAACAGCTTTTAAACTAATCATGTACAGTTTCCTTTTTCCTTAATGCTAAGTGATGGAAAAGGTTATTTGTTTTCTGTTTAAAAGTTCTATTTTTAGTGGCATGGCAGATTTCCAAACAAGGTGGAGGTTAAATCCATGCTTAAAATCCATTATTTTCTCCACTTTGAATGGTAGATCCCATTTCTTTATGCAAAGCATTTAACAGCTAATAAACAGCTCTAACCTCTGAATATATGCCTTGTTAATAAATGATCTTTGAGATCAGTTGAAAGCACAAGGCAGTACATTTTTTTACTTTCAACTATATAAATTGAAGAGTCAGGTGAGGATATGAGATCTGAAAATATCTGAAAATATTATGTAACTGAACATGCATGAAAAGTTTTAACAGAATGATAGGGCTTCTTAGGGAAAGGACGAGGCTTGTTTTTAATGTGCATTTTCTGGGGAAAAAAAAAATTAACGCAGAGAAAACATTGCTGAAATAAGAGAATTAAATGAATAAATGCTGATTTAAATGTATATCTGTTCATTAATTACAATATTTGATTACAATGTTATTTATTCATTTTATGTACAAGTCATTTATGCCCCTCTAATAGTCCTATCACCTACACTTTAAAATGAATGTATTGTATGAAGTAGAGGATGTGACTACATTATGTAAAGCCTGATATGCAGTCTTTCCCTGCCCACTCACTTGCGGAAATACCAGTGACTGTAGGAGAGAAATATCAGGCATATTTATCAATGGAGTGATAAAATAAGGGAATCACATTCAAATGCCATAAAAAAGATTATAAATACATATGCTGGTTCCTGGCCAGAGGGAAAATGGGATTCCTCTCAATAGTCTTGATAGTCAAATCAGGAATGGGCTCACAGTCGAGTTCGGCCTTTAGTCCATACCTTTGCGGTGCTCTGCATTATATATGTTTAACAAGTGTTGAAATCATCAAAATGACATCTATGTAATCTTACTTCAGACAGATTACTAAGAAAGCTGCCAGTGTTACTCATGGCACTGCCTTACAAAAACCCGACAGTTCATACACTGACAGCTCAGTGAATAAAAGCCAACAAGTGACGCCTGTCTGTGGATTAGATAACTCCACTTTCAGCCTAAATACCAGCAAACAATAAAGAGCCCCTTGTACAAACTGAAAAAGTATGCAGCATATTCCTCATTAGAGATGACAGCATAAAAGAAAGAACGGTTGATGTGTAGCAGCCCTTTGTAAGGTGTTTGTGATGTGCTTTCACTGGAATCTGTAGTATCAGTTATTAATTATGCACTGACAATTATTTTGCTTCACCAACAATTGCTTTGAGAGAGACTGTAGTTTACATTTGGCAAGTTATAGATCTGAACCTCTATCAATTATACATTCTATAGCTCTTTATATACAGTGGGTAATTTTACGAAACAACTGATTTTCTTAGTTTCAGCTATCTTTTGTAATCATCAAATTACTAAACTTTAACTTTTCTGCTAATTTGTATGTTTGCAGATTGTTTTATCAAAAAGAAAAACTACATTTCAGTTTATATCAGGTCATTGCATCACTGCCCTGTTATCTCAGTAATGTTGGTTTGGTAACGCAATTACAATGAGCCAAGAAAAGCCCACAGCTTCCCTGCGTGCATGAGGCTCCCCCAAATCTAGACCCTCTGACTAACAGGTTCATCCTTGGCCTGTTAACTTCCTTGAAAATGAACAGGCATGAGAGATTACTGATACACAGTC
This sequence comes from Tor tambroides, assembly GCA_021397915.2. Taxonomy (NCBI): domain Eukaryota; kingdom Metazoa; phylum Chordata; class Actinopteri; order Cypriniformes; family Cyprinidae; genus Tor; species Tor tambroides. The sequence goes on along the minus strand of JAFVLL020035980.1, from coordinate 12,630 downwards.
AATCCCATTCCCTTTACCAGGAAATGACACCCACTCCCACACCATGCTCATTTGGATGATACCATTACATTGCTGTAACGGTGATGTCACAGACACATTTCAAGAGAACAGATATTCCATGAGGAAGATCCTAAAGCATTCACACTCCAGTGGATTTCCGTCTGACGGAGGAGAAAATTCCGATGATTGTATTATTCATCAGTCAGAGGATTTTGGAATCACATCTGTATAAACATTCCAGACTACTTTTTATAATGTCTCACTGCGATTAGTTTTGAATAGATGATTCACTGAGAAAACTTACATCTAGACAGTTATACACACTGTAAAAATAGTAAGAATCATTCTTGATGACTAGTTTACCCCTGCTAACGCCTTGTAACTACTGTTACAACTTCTTGTAGCTTTATTCTTCACAATTTTATAATAATAAGAAGAAAATAATTATCTGGAATGACCTATAGTCTTCCCAGTTACTCAATCAGGCTCCATTTTACTGGCCTCCATTTCTCATTCAAAACAATATAAAACACAAAAATACATGGTAAAATGTGCTACAATTACACCATTTAACCTTAATACTAATACCTTAATACTGTTAGCACATTAAATGTTCTGATACCGTTTTTTACAAATACTATTATTGTTCTAACAGAAATTGACCTAGCATCAAGATTTAAACTACCAAACATGTTTTTTTTAGAAATTAATACTGTCATTCAGCAAACATTCATTTAATTGTTCAAAAGTGACTTACATTGTTACTTTCTATTCATCGGAAAATCCTAAATGTATCACAGCTTTCTATGTTCTTTTTTAATGTCCTCAACATTAAAATTAAGCAAGGTTGCCTGAGCACCAAATATTAGAATGATTTCTGAAGGATCATGTGACACTGAAGACTGGAGTAATCGCTGCTGAAAATTCAGCTTTGCCATCACAGGAATACGTTGATATATTTAAATGTATTAAAACAGAAAACAGTTATTTTAAATTGTAATACTTTTTCACAATATCACTGTTTTTACTGTATTTTTTTAATCAAATAAATGCAGCCTTGCATTAAAAAAAATCCAACCCTAAACCTATGAACAGCAGTTTAGTTCAGTAGTTTGCTACTATGCCTGCAACAAACATGAATGTGAATGTAACATGTCTATTTACATTACTGTGCTTCCCTCTAGTGGACAGATCAGCATTTAATCACAAACTAGCATTAATGCTGGTGTGTGTAATTGACATAACAGACTTCTAAAACACACTGTTTGTATACCATCAGAGTCCTACAGTTTTGAGGATAACTTCATAACTCAAACAATATTTGAAGCCACACAATATACATTTATAAAGTAGTCTAATTGAAATACATGACAGCATTTCAAAATATATTACTTTAATAAGAACATTTCTTTTAAATAAAGTTAAATAAAGTTTTAACAAAACAATGAAGACAAACTTTACTTTTTCTAATGCTAACCGCATGGAAAAGTCGTCTTTTTAAAAGAACCTTTCCCAGCACAGTAGGACTAATCATGAAATCAAACAGACAATTTTAATATTACTAGATAAGAGCTTTACATATAAGAAAAAGTGATTATGCGTAAAGTTATCTCTTGTTTTAACTACACAAAATGGGGGTCTATCTATAAAACCAGTGCTTGAATCCTAACCCATAAAGCATGTGTGTAATTCCAAATACCCTTTAAGATCATGTCATATGATCTACACCCTGCATTAAATCTGTACATATCCGTAAATATGACATTTATCAGAATAGTACTATATACCACATCCAGCTACAATATTCAACTTAAAATGGCTTATGTTTTAAAAGAAACTATGGTTTTAAAATATTACATAAAATACATGTAAAAATGTGCCCTATTCGAATTTCACAGTGCATAACCAAGCAAGGATAGACATCTGTCTCTGCTTTTGATGACTGATCCATTACAGTAGCTGGTTTTCTGATTTGCACTGACTTTCCTTTTATTCCAAACCCACATTGAAGTAATTATTGCACAATCAGTGCAAACCTTTAGAGGCTTATGAAAGAAAACAATACAATGTAAATCAAACATAAAAAAAAGCTCCACATCTTGCTTCCATCAGAATATACTTGCCGGGTGGGTTACATTCCTGCAGTTTTTAAGCACTTTTTCCAGTCAGCAGAAGTGTATGCCTAATCCATACATAAATCACCATTCCAGGGTCTGCTGGTTCAGTCTTAACCCAAAGACTGTATTATAAAGTACTTGATGTACTTGGAAAAGTCTGTTTATATATCAAAATGGTGTGGATATTAGCATGTATCATCTGAAAAACAAAACAAAAGAAAAACACGTGAATTTAGCATGCAGAGAGAGCAAAGCAAACAAAGTGATTTGAACTTTGGTCAGACACTAAAATACTTCGCTTGAAAAGAAGTTTTATAGAAGATACACTCACCATGATACCACCACTTGGTTTTCTTTGGATTCTTATTACATGTCTTTACATAAAAGGAGTTATCTGGAGGACGTCGCTGAAAAGCAAACAGTTCATTAGACAACCATAATAAATGAATTTCATTAACCTTCCCCAATCTGGTTAATTTAAAGGTTAATTTTACCTTTTCTTTGCAGCTGGAAAGCATGCTAATAATGCTTAAACAAACAGATTGCACAGACAGAGCTGGTGACCAGTCCTCCGTTAAAATAGATAAACAGATGTGACCGTTGCTATAGACGTGCGGATGGACGGGTATATTCTCTCCAGTGAACATTACCTGGAAACAATATATTTTAGCAACAAGCATTCAGCTTTTTCATGCAGACAAAAAAAACACCAACATATTTGAAAAGATTCTGAGTTTACCTGAGGTGAATCAAAAGGATATCGACTACTGAATTTGAAGAGGAGCTGAAACTTCTCTCCTTCATAGAGAGTACCTGGAGCACCTTCCATATCTATAAACCACCTGGACAAACATAAAGGTGTGTATATGAGAATACAATAATTGATTCCTTGCTTATTTACCCATTCAGTGCAGAAACTTAAATAGTTTAAAGTTAGTTTACCCAGAGATGAAAACTCATCATTTATTCACCCTCATGCCATTCTAAAGCCATCTATCTAGAGACTATCGTTCACTTCAAAATACTATTGAAGCTATTTTAATGAAACCTGGGCATTTCTGTCCCTCCACTCAAAGTCCATTCGGCCAAGATTTAATGATTTTAAAGGCTTATAAAAACATGCATGTGATGCAAATATATTTACTACTAGCATTTGTTTACTACTTTTTAAGTGTTCTATGCATGTGTCAATATTTATATGTGAATTATAAAAGCGATCATGTCTATTCAAAAGATTTCAATCAAACCGTTAATATTGATAACATTTACAATCTCTTTATAAACTTCTTTTTGGTTACATGGACAGAAATCTCTCAGGTTTTATTAAAATATATCTTCATTTGTGTTTCAAAGATGAATTAAAGTCTCATAATTTTGCAATGACATAAGGGTGAGTAAACGAAACTAAATTGGAGGAAGATAATCCTGGGCGTAAACGGGCAGAGTTTAAGATGATTACATTTTTGGAGAAGTCCACGTACTTCACACTTCTGTCATTTTCACTGGAAAATCCAGTTGACATACTAATTAAACATTACGAGGTAAAAACATTTAAAAAATAAAGCAATTTTAAAAATAAAGCATGAATGAATTGTTCCCAAATAAATCTATTACATGTATTTGGAAAATACATGAATTTTCATGTCATGCCAGCTTTAAGGAAAGGGTTGTCAAAATATAATCCAGCCTCAGATGTTGACTGCTCGATCTTGCATCTTTACACATCTCACAACTTACTCCGTGATTGTGTCCTGCACACTTCTCTCATTAAGTGTCATTCCAGGAGGTGGATCGCTTTGCAATGCCAACAATTCCTTTTGTAATCGCTTCTGAAAAGTGAAAATAACTTGATTTAAGGGATAACTCAAAGTAAAAACAGGACAGCCCTCATTACATCATTCTAAACCACCAATTCATCATTTTAATACAAAGTGTATACTTTTAAACACTTCCCCATAATTAAATCCTATTGCCTGAAAAGTACTGAAAAATACAACTAGCAAACAGACTGCTAACAGCGAGCTAGTCAAACAAACGAGTTGCGTTGCGTTGCTATAGAAGCTAGCGATTAAACACCATTATTTACAGCTTCAGAAGAAGTCTACTACACAATTCCAGTTTCACATCTCTTTATAAGTATCTTCTTCCACCGCCACAACAGTATGTGATGTGACAGCACAGACTTTGCTGGGCTGTCAGACTGACTGAACGTTAGCTTACAAAGTAAACAAATGTGCGTACAAATGAAACAGCTGACTGTCCTGGGTTCAGATTAGCACTGGCAGGGACACTGGACGAAACCCGGTACGTGTCACAGCTATGTGTGAAAATTTATTTATAATGTTATTCGAAAATAGTTGCTTGTGTATGTCGGAAGATACTCACCTGCATAGACGCCATGATGGAAAGCCCCTGTAGAGAGGCGATTGGCCGAATGACGTCTGATCAGGGGTTTTTTCACGGAACCGCAATGCAACAACATCAACAGTTTGCAACAATGTTTACGGGGAGGAACTGCAGGTGAGCATGCTAACATCCACTTATATTAGCCGAAATACTCTAAAAATCCTCTTTTTTTACTAAGAAAATACAAAAGCATTGTACTGGAACGTTATGTGCTAACTAAACTGAATTAGGCATCATTTAAATAGGGAGACTGCGCTTGTTGCAACACTGTTTTCTTAAGTAAATATTACTCAGGGTGATTTTATTTTTAAGAGTCAGTTTCCTATAGTTACATACCTTCAATTAATTCATTTTCTCCGTTATAGCAGAAAAAAAGTTCATTGACATTTTGTGACAACGTACCCCGCTATATAAGATAAATAAGTTGTCACATGGCCCTGCCAAGTAACACAGCTAAATGTGAACAGTAGAATGATGAAAGATTATATTGCACCATTGTACTGACCGATAATGAATTATATATTTAAAACATTAAATGTTTTAATGTCATATTTTATACATTTAAATCTCTCTCTCTCTTTCTCTCTCTCTCTCTGTTTTCCTAAAATTGGTTCCTAATTCATCATTTATATCTACAGGATATTCCTTTAATATCATAGTAAACCTAGCTAGAATTATCACTTGGTATCATTTACTTTCAAAAAAGCAAACAAAATGCCAAGTCCCCCATGGAGAACAGAAGAAATATTCAATTTAAACTGTTAAAGGAGACTTCTTTTTAGGATTTTGTGCCTAATAAGTGAAGTCACTGTTTAATTTAAAGTGATAGTTCACACAAAATTTGACATTTTGTCATCATTTACTGCCTACTAAAACAAACATTTGTTGGCCCCCATTGACTTCCATAGTATGGAAAAACATTAAGGAAAAAAAAAAAAAAAAAAGGGAGAAAAAAAAAATCAATACACACAAGTCTGTTTGGTTACCCACATTCTTCAGAACATCTTCTTTTGAGTTCTATAGAAGAAATAAATTCATACAGGTTTGGAACAACTTGTGAGTAAATGATGACAGAATTTTCATTTTAGGCGAACTCTCCCAGGGTTACGTGCACATATATAATCCACAAAGCAGAATAAAATGAACAAAATATTTTCAAGAACAGATGATTTTATTCATTAAACAACTGATGAATGACTACTGCGGACAATTACAAGACTTTTGTCTGATGAATCCACATGCAGAAAAGGTATAACAAATCTATTTCAACTGAATTTTTAACTTGTTAACACATACAGATACATTATAAAATTACGTTTGTCAGGTTGACTCTAGTCATTAAAATATTTAATATGAGAGCATCACTTCATGCATCTTTATTTTGCAATACATAAATTATCAAGTTAATACTGGGTCAAAGCTTAAAATAATGAAAAGTAATATCAAAATAACTTAGATATCCACTAATTTAAAAAAAAAAAAAAAAAAAAAAAAAAAAATGGGGGAAAATTACAGGTTAACATAATAAATGATCAAACACAGTTACACTTCTAATTCAGCACACCATATCTCTGTTTGCAAACCTAACTGTATTAAAGCAATAAAGTAAACCAATAATATTTTGTTTTTCATATTTATTCTGCATCCAGACGTGTATGAGTGTTTCTTTTTTATGTTTAACAATCTAAGAAGTTTGCAGCCATCAGAAGCTCCAGCGCTATCTCTGGGGCAATAGGAAATTCTGGGATTTCTGTTGAACTATTAGTATAGCGGACTTTATATGTGAAGTACATGCACACTTTAGAAAGAACGTGAGATGGAATCTCTCGAAAGTTGACCTCATTTGTTTCATTCTCAGCAAACTGGCCTGAAAAACAGACAAAGCTATGTTACTATCACGTTAATGCTTTATTAAGATAAACACACACACACAAAAAAAAAAAATTTCACACAATACATAAAACATCATATTTAAAGAAATAACTACTGTTGGGCAAAAGTCAGTAAGGATCCTACAGTAGAGCCCTGCACGGGCCTCAAATTTAGTCCCTAGCCCGGCCCTGGCCCAAGACGCTCAGGCCCTAGCCTGGCCCATGTCCGACAGCTTATCAGAATTACTGGCCCAAGCCCGACCCGAACATGCCCCCCCCTCCCTCCCAAAACAGCATATGTTTCAGCTATTAAAATAGTTCAGGTTTGTATGTAATGGCAAAGTGATTATATTTTGTTCCGTTTTTTAATTAAGTTAATTTAGAAAAAAGTTTGGAGCATTTTTTGTTAGTTAAATATAAGTTTTAGTTTTTTAAAGTAACGACCAAGCGGCCAGCAGCAGACAGTGAGCTGATCATAACCTATGTTTGATCAATTTGTCCTTCTCAAATCATCACGACTTGCCTAAAATAAAATCTATAGATATAAAACGGTTCAAGCATATAACAAGGTTTAAATGTTAAACCTAGATAAATGTGCGCTATATCCAATAGTTTGTGCCGAGAGAGGAAGCTTTGCAGAACATGGAGGCATCAGCGCGATCACTTGCATTTTTTTCACTGAAAACTTAAAATAGGCTACGCCATCGTTTTTGCTCATAAAGGTAAGAGTAATACATCATTCGGAACTGTAAAGGGTCTACTTTTATTTGTGTGCACTCACAATATCAACAAAAAGTTGTGCTTTTATAAAATAAAGAAAACAAACATGATGCCCTTTCTGCCATCTCGGTCTTGAACAGGAGCGCTTCACAAAAATGAACCGAAACTCAGCGAATACATGCCTCACAGACATGATAAATATATCTATAGAAAGCTTTAAATTACTACTTAATGAAATAAAACAAATCGAAAACAAAAACTCTTTCATTATAATCAATCTGTAAAGATGCACTTCTCTCTAAATGCGCGTCTAATGAGGAGATCAAGTCAGGATCGGCAACTTCATCTTTGCGACACTGACACAGAAAACACTAGTTTATAAGTAAATAATTCAAATATCTCCTTACTATTTCCCCCGGACACATTCACGGTAAGTACTTTTGCTGGGGCTTTGCCGCAAGCTTTAGCCTACTGCGTGCATTTGAACGCAGAACTCTTCAGATGCGCTGGTGACACGTATGCTGCTGCTGCTGGTGGACACTAAACATCGTCGAGCCGCTATTGACAGTCGCAGTAGCACGGTCTCGTGTTGTTTCCACCGGTGCGGCAATTTTTTCATCACTAATTGATGGAGGTCTCAAATATAAAAATAAGGAGAAGCCTAAAACAGGCCCAAGGCCCGGCCCGTGTCTCAGCTATGAAGTGAAAAATGGCCCGAAGCCCAGCCCTTAGGGCGTAAAAAAAGTCAGGGCCCGGGCTGAAATGCAGGGCTCTATCCTACAGTAGCAGGAAAACAATAATAAAAAATACAGAATACTAAATAAACAATGCAGCACTAATCATTTAAAACCTAAGAAAATATTGATAGATGTAACTTAATTTAACGTATTCCACTGTAATTCATTTATTTTTCAAGAAATACTCACCAGGACCACTAAGCATAGCTTTGATTGTTCCAGATGTCAGAGCATGTTCTCTCTTCACAATAAACTCATGGCCATCAGAGGAGATCAATTTCACATACATGGCATCTGGCCCTTCACAGCCACCATAGGTTTTTTCTTCTCCGTCTAAAATGTATTAATTTGATCATACGCTCAAGCCACCAACATAATATCATTCAGGGGGAAAAAAAAACTGTATTTATATCCTTTAATCTAAGAAATGTATTTTAAGAATACCACTTGGTTTATTCTCCCAATAACACAAACTCGCTAGGTCCAGGATAAGTACTTTATTAATTTGTTTACAAAAACTTACCCATTTTTACCAAATTCCCTTGTCAGTCTCTGAAATATTAAGAGAGAAATGCACAGTTTTAAATTAACAGAAATTAACCCCACAAAAATATAATGCAATGTTAGTAACAGCGCATACAGATGTTCATGAAAATGCTTGCCAAGCACCAAATATCTATGTAATCTACTTAATAATTAAAAAATAGCGGTTATTTATATTGACATTTGGCACAAAAATAAAACAGCTCCACTAGTCTTGTGAAAGTCTGGGCCATGCATGCACTACAATAAATCATAGGCAATGAGTTAACTTGCCAGTTAGCTCAAGCACAGAGTACAAATCGTATTTTTCTATAAATATTCCAGTAGACAGCATTCGCACGGATCAAGATTAAATAGTCATAATTAAATACACGATATAATGTCTCACCTCACTAAGATCGAGCTGGTCAGGGCAATTTTTTCAGTTTTTTTCTCCGATAAGTTTCTAGCAAATGCTTCTTCTGTTGTCACTGCCGACAACAGGAAACATTTGTTCGGCAGAGAATCAATGCACTTCCGTTATATATATATTACAAAATAAGAGTCGTCCTCAATATGTTTTAATAATTAATAACAGATCAGAATTGCCTGTTTTCGGTTGAAGTGTCTTTCAAGTGTAATATGTAAGATATATACTTATTCACACCTGTGAGGTTTTTGAGTAGCCCATCATTAGATGGACTGCCTGTGTGCTCGCAGACCAAACTGCTTCCGGTGTTTAGTCGTCTTGCTGCTGTCTGAGGAAGTGGATAAACTCCACATGATAAAATGTATCAGCTTGGGATTTTGCAGGGGTTTCGGCGTCTGTCAAAAACCCAGCAACAGATCATCAGAAACCTTCAAGTCGCTGTTCGTCCGACATTACACAACAATGGGAATATTTGCCACACTCATGCTCTACTCTTAAGGAGGCAGGAAAATTTCCTGCATGAGATCCGAAGGTCATTTTTGAAAGTCCATACAAAAAAGGTACCTAATAGAAGACTACCAAATATGCCATTTGATGTTAACCTTTCTGTACACTGTACAATTGTTTATGTAGACTGTACATACCGGGACGACTGACTGGACAAAAAAACCCGGTTGTTATTTATTTATGTTTTCATCATTTGAATTAGCAGAGTCCAAAAAAAGATCCGCAGATCCGGTCCAAAAAACATAAAATACTTTTTTATTTTATATTTATTCATTTTATTTATCCAATTTTAATATATAAAATAATTTTAAAAATGAAATTGTCCTGTCCTGTATAAACATATAACATAAAATATACAAATATCTAAAATGTAAATGTAAGAAAATGTAAATCCACATGTACATCCACATGACCTATTTGGGTGCTATTTTTTAAAAAATGATTATGACATTGTATTTATTGTGCTCAATAACATTTGCAGCTTTTAAAAATGCACTTTATGTTTCAAAATACAAGTGCATTCATTTTTTTAAGAAAAAAAAAATTAAACAATTTAAAAAAAATTAAATTTAAAATCTGAAGAAAAAAAAATCAGTTACACTTTGAGAAGTGTTTTTTTCAGAAGTGCTACTCTTAATAGATTTGAATGTTTGTAGGTCCTCCCATATTGTGCTGTTAGATGGTATAAACCCTTACCAGTCCAGCCCGAAGATGGAGAATTGATCTACACAGGCAACCTGGGAAAAGCTGTCCTTGGTAAATTACCTGGCATATAGAACATACAGCATTTATACCTGTAAAACATCTGAAATAATCTAACGAGTTAAATTTGCTCTTTTGTTGTAGGTGTGAAGTTTTTCTCCTACTCCAGCAGCATGTTTAGTCTCTGTGTGATGCCATACGTCCTCATGAAAACAGGCATCGGTATAAACAGCTTGGCACTGCAAGTGGCGTTTTGTGGCATTATAGGTTTCTTCACATTTCTGACTCCTGTTCTGCTCCACTTGATCACCAAAGGCTATGTAGTGCGTCTGTACCACAACAAGGAGACAGACATGTACACAGCCATCACTTACAGCGCCCTTCTAGTGGAGAAACGGACTGTTTTTCATCCGAGTGATGTTGTTATCCCTGATGTCAGCCGGATGTTCACCAGTTTTTATGCCAAGAAACACTCAATGCTGGTTAACCCAATGCTTTTTCCTCTGCCCCACGACTACAACCACCTCATGGGTTACGACCGGCCCTTCTCTTTTGACACAGATGACCTGAACAAACCAGATAAAAGTTAACTTGTCCAAGCTAAATCTGTCCAGTGTTAGTGGACAACCAAAATGTCTTTTCATCATCATGGACTACTGTAATGTATTAAATATTGGCAGGCTGGCATGTCATCCAGTATAGTTGTGATGCAACAAAAGTGTAAATAAATGAAAATTCATATTTGCCATCTGCTCTCCCTCTCTAAATTCCTTGCTTGTTTCATTATTTTATCTTATGGTCTGACTTCTATTTTCTAGTAGTTCCTTGTTCTCACATCCAGTGCTATTTTTAGAGGAAAAACCAGTGACCTTTCTATAGACAGGGGAAGTTTCACAGTAATGCAGTGCTTTACTGTGACACTTTATAATAATTTCGGACAAGTATTTATTAGTTATTTCAGACAGAGAGATATCTATCTACTAGTTTTATTCACAAAAAAATAACAATTATGATGTTTTTGTATGCTTCAGTTTTTATTTTTTATATTGTAGCATTGCCTTGTATGTCCTCTGCCTTTTCAGAGAGAAGATTATTCTGCTCCTCAGAGCGTTGTAGCGTTTGGTACAGCTACGAAGGTGAGTTGAATAACATTTTTATACAACACTAATTGCTGAATTATTCTGTTTGATCTATTCAAAGCCTGTATTAGTATTTGACATTTCAACTTAGAGAAAAAGGAAAGATGTTTTCACAGATGTTTACATAGGGTAACATTTCTAACAAGACTATTACTTATAACTAATTTTACAAATAATTGGTCATTTAGATTATCACAAAGGCTGTCTTCTTGGAATACAGAGGCCCTAAATGGAAATGGTGATGCAAAAAATACGAGATAGGTGGGAAAATTATATTTAATTGCTGTTGCAGTCTCTCACAGGATTATTGCATTCTCACAAAAGCACTGAAATACAGTTTTCCCTCCCACCTCAGTATTTCCAGCACAAATGTTTTGAGATCGAATGCCGAGTTTCTCAGGGAAATGCAAAAGTTTTGTGAGAGAATGTCAAAACATTGAAATATTATTTCCTACCAATCTAATTTTTCCCCATTACCATGTCCTTTTAGTATTTTACCTCTAAGCTACACGTGTACTAAGTTCTGCGCAATGATTGTTAGAAGGCATTTTTACTCTTTCCGTGATTCTCCTTGCTCTCTCTTTAATCAGGGCCATTGTATTACTTGTCAATGACTGGTTCCACCTGCTCTCAAGAAGTGGCCTGGCAAGTTATGACTTATACAGTAATCCCAAGTAAGTTGATGGAAATTGAATAGGCCTACTCCTGAATCATTACATTAAGTAATGCATATACATTATCAGGGTTCCCACTCTTTTTTAGTGAACATTTTCTAGGACTTCAAAGACTTTTCTTGGACATTTTTTTATTTAATTATGTTGAGAATAAAAGACAGGGTTTAAAGAGAAAATAATATATTAGTATGTATCATTCAAGTATAATAAAAAAAAAAAAATCAAGTAAAAAGTTACATTTTGTCTCTTTTTCCATGAGTGGGAAGTGCGTACAATGCATATAGCCCAATCTATGCTTCATGCAACTTTGAATAATGTTTTAGCTCGCTATGTTAAAACTGTATAATGCCATTTTTCTTGTTTATGTTGCCTTTCTAACTTTTAAACTTTTGTTATTCAGTGTGCACAGTTGCTCCTGTTGGGTATCATGCTCGTGTTTACATCAAAGGTCAGCTCAGGTTTGAATACACACAGCCAAATGTTCCTTGTGAGGATGTCAAAATCTGTTACATCGTCAAAGGAGGTACTACATGAATATGTTTACTGCACTTTATCTTATAGTGATGAGGTTGTGGATATGATAGAGTGCTCTTTTGTTTCAGAAACACTGCATGAAACCTGTCTATTTTATTTTAAAAGAAAAGGATTTTTGGCTCCTCAGGTGAGTTTTCAAGACTAATGCTGTACCAATTTTATTATAAACAAGATTTTATAAGTCGTTCCTGTGGCTTTACTAGTATACAGTCGCAATGTAATGGTCATGTTCTTGATTCCCAGTTTTAAAAAAAAGAAAAAAAAAAAAAAG
>JAFVLL020035979.1:0-11061 GCA_021397915.2 Tor tambroides | reverse complement strand
ATTAATGAGAAAAAAATGAATTTAAACAATTGCAGTATCAGGCTGCAACATAAAAAAATTGAAAAAATTTAAGGGGGTCTGAATACTTTCCGTACCCACTGTATATATATATATATATATATATATATAAATGTAGAATAAGATAAGATATGATATAATACTCAATGAACTGGTTAATATTAGTATTACTGTTATTAATGAATTAATAATAATAATAAAAAACTAATTCAACAATAAATAATTATTATCATCATTATACACACACACACACTATATATATATATATATATATATAATAAAATGCAATATTATTTATACACATTACTTATTTTATTTATTTTATTTTATTTCATTTATAAATAAATTATTTATACTATCGAAATATGGTATATAAAATATGATATATATTAATTAAAATATATTTATATAAATATATAAAATATTATTAAATATATTTTTTACTTATGCACACACTAATATACACATATATATATAATATGGTGTGTAAATTATATATGATAAATATTCAATATTCAAATATCATTTTCACTTAAATGCATTACATAATATATACATTTTATTTATAAATAAAAATATTTATACTAATGTAAATATACTATAATATGTAAGTCTAAAGGTTAAGTTATTGCCTGAAAAGTGTTAAAAAAGCCATTTAACCTTTTACAGAAATATGCAGTTCTCACTGCTCACATTTTCTGTTATATCACAATCTATCCAATAGAGGTCACTGTTACCTTACAAACACAAGCGAGCCTTAATAATAGCCTTTGTGGTTTCGTATCGAGCATTATGTGAGAAGTTTTTCTGCAGAACTTCATTAAGAGCAAATATAATCTCACATTAATGCCTAAGCGCCACTCCAGCGCAGTAACGCCATCAACTTTTATAAACACGCTAGTTAACGTATATTTCCAGACAGTTAGATTGAGAGACAGTCTGAGCGTTAGGAATACGAGATGGTTGTGTTTTGATGGGTCTTCTCCCCACAGTGGAGCGCTAAAGAGGAGAGCATTCTGACGAAGCTGACATTTATCGGATCTGGAGCGTCTCTCTGCGCACTGGTGGTGACCTTGATGCTGTTTACCGTGTTAGAGTAAGTGCTTTTCACCGATGCAAGAGCGCTAAACACTACATGATGTGCTCTGCACATCTCTTTTTTGATGTCTAACTTCCAGTGTTGGGTTCATAAGGGTCACGACGTAGCATAACATTTGCTTGACTCTCAACAGCAGGCTTGTCAATAGCGCTCAGTTGTGAGGCTGGATAAGTATTGAAAACCGCTAATCGGCTAATTAGCGCTCTGTGCCAAATGAGGCCGAAGCTGAAGTTTTATGGTGGCATTACAGGGGAGTTAATTAAAGGGAAGAGTCACACAAAAGGAGGTTAATCAGTGCAGTGTTAGCTAAGAGATCGATGGCCTGCTTGCTGCTAATCAACCCACACACATAAATACAATTTGCCTGAATTTTTGGCCTTATTTGGCATTCTCAAAATGTGTTGGAATGATTGCGAAAAATTTATATATGACTAAAAAGTGTTTTTTTTTATTTTATTTAATTTTAACAGCATCCCGAAATCTGATCGGACGTCAGTTCACAAGAACCTTTTTGTGTCTCTGACTTGTGCTCAAATTGTCCTTCTTTGCAGTGGTTCTGCTGTTCATAATAAGGTTTGGTGTTTTTCGTATTTGTATTCGGTAGCATAACATTTAAAATGAACAGAATAATTCATTAATTAATCATTAAGATGCTACATCATTGCTTTTTTGTAATTATTTGTTATTATTTATGAAGCAGTGTTATTTTAGCATTCAATTAAATATTTTAAAATTTTAAAATTTAACTTAATTCAATTTAAAAATTAAAATAAAAAATATTTTAAATTTAGCTTTAGTTGATAACAAAACAGCTATGCATTAGAATATTTTATATTATTATTCATGTTTTCTTCTATATAAAATAATAACACTTTACAATAAGGTTCCATTTGTTCACATTAGTTAACTACATTGAAGGCAAAATTTCAATTTTTTTTTAAATTTGAAGTTTTTTAATCTAATATTTATTTTATTTTATTTCAACTTTATTTCAATTACCTCAAACAGTTTTTTATTATTTGAAATTTAGCTTTAGTTGATAACAACACAGCTATGCATAAGAATATTTTATGATATTATTATTAATATTTTTTATATAAAATACTATAAGACTTTACAATAAGGTTCCATTTGTTAAAATTAGTTAACTACATTGAAGGCAACATTTCTATTTTTTTTAATTTGAAGTTTTTTAATCTAATATTTATTTTATTTCAACTTTGTTTCAATTACCTAAAACATTTTTTTTAAATTATTTTAGTTGATAACTACACAGCTATTGTTAAGAATATTTTATGATATTATTATTGTTTTTTAATATAAAATAATATAACACTTTACAAAAAGGTTCCATTTAACTACATTGGTTAACATAAACTAACAGTGAAAAATACTTCTTAAGCATTTATTAATCGTACATAAATGTGAGTTCCAACTTTTACTAATGCATTACTAAACTCAAAATTTTAGTAAAATTTTGAGCTAACATGGACTAACAATGAAGTTGTATTTTTATTAACATTAAGAAAGATTAATATACTGTAACAAATGTATCGCTCATTGTTAGTTAATGTTAGTTAATACATTAAATATAGTTAACAAATTGAATCTTAATGTAAATATTTAATTAATTAATAATTAATAATAAAATAACATTATATACAGTATATAAAATAAATATAAAAATGCAATTACAATATAATAAAGATAAAATTTTAAATAATAATTTATTTTTACTTAAGGTTTTAGTTTAGTCATTTTAGTATTTCAGCTTATTCAAATTCTGTTAGTTGCCAACACTATGTTTTAATTAAAAAAAAAAAAATACTTATTTATAATAAGTTTATTTTCAAGTTTTCATCCAATTTCTGCTTTATTTCAATTACTTAAAACAATATTTTATTACTTAATTTAACAACAACACTGCTGTGCGCAATGAATTGTAATTCTTTTTAAAACCGTGATATTAATTTTTTTAAATAATATTAATGTAACAGTCTGTTTAATCAAAATCCAAAAGAGTTTTATTTAAAATTAGTATACGCCATGCAAGGTCATGTGTTGCAGTGTTACACATCCTCTAGTGGCTTATTGCTTTATTAAATGGTATCAGGGCTATAATATTGAATTTTTAAAAAAGAAAGCAAGTCTATTTCTAGAACAAACTTAGTAGCAGCAATCTGACCGTGTCTTAAAATAACATTAGTGCTGTTGCCATATTTGACGTTGGATATGCTGGCGTTTGTGTGGGCGTTTGATCTTTTGACCCTTGACCGCCTGCTCTCTGACCTTTGACCTGTAGGTGGCCTGCACGCTTGTGGCAGCTCTGATGCATTTGTTCTTCATGGCGGCATTCAGCTGGATGCTGGTTGAGGGCCTGCTGCTCTGGAGCAAAGTAGTGAGCGTTAATTTGAGCGAGGACCGACACATGAAGTACTACTACCTGATTGGCTGGGGTAATGTGACTTCGCCCCCAATCTCTTCTTCAGCCTGTTGAACTATGCAGTTATTGATTGGGTTCAAGAGTACAGGAATGCAGGTTTCCTGTTGATTCGATAGATTTGTACTTTATTGTTGCACTGAATATTCACATATACTTGATTTTATTTTACACTACTTTTTCTTAAAATAGACAAGGACACTTAAAGTTATAATTAACATCCAAGCTGTAGAAAATTGAATATTGATGGTCAGCACCTGCCTTGTAAACTGAGACATTTATATTCAGCCTTATACAACAAAGTATTTGCACACTTAAGTCACCTTTTAAATGTGTCACCGTTACTGCAAACCATTTATTTCAAAGAAAAATTGTATAAAAAAGATGACACCTGTAATATAGAAATGTGTGTCGTTTAACAGGGTTGCCCGTTTTGATCGTTACCATCACACTGGCCTCTGCTTCTGGGAATTACTCAGCGGATGGCCACTGCTGGCTCAGTGTTCAGAACGGCGTCATATGGGGCTTTGCAGGACCAGTCATCTTCATTATTATGGTATGTCTTTTCTTTTATCATTGTTGTCTTTTGTAACAACAACAACAACAACAATAAAACAGCACTAACAACAACAACAAATAAATAAAACATGACAAAATGTTTTTTTTGTTATGTATGTTTAATAAATAAAAAACAAAATAAACATACACATATAAAACATAATAATAATATAGTGTGTTATTTTTGGTATATACAGTGATATGCAATTTGAATTACAAAAATGTAATTACAAAAAAATGTATTTATAAATTTTATCATTACGTTACTATATAATCTATATAATAATAATGTAGTAATTATTACACTAATATATAACATTTGTATAAAGTTTATATTGTTTTATGTATTTTTATATAATACAAAAAATACACACATATGGCAGCATGTTCTTTTTATTTTTTATATATATGTGCACTTATATGTGTATATTTAATAATAATAATAATAATAACAATAAATAAATAACATATGATACATGTTTTTGTTATGTTTTTAATAACAAAAACACAATTTTGTTGTGTTTAATAACAAAATAATAACAAAATAAATACATACATGTCACAACCCTTTGGACTCATGTTTTGTCGTCTGCCTGTGTTCCCTTCCCGTTTGCCCATATTTGGTTCTGTTCCTGTTCTCATTAGTTCATTGTCTAATTATCAGTTAATCACCTTCATTGTGTTCACCTGTCTGCCCCTCGTTATCTGTCCTATATTAGTTCCTGTCCATTGTTCTAGTTTGTCGGTTATTGCTTATGTTACCCTGTGTGTGTGTTGGACTTCTTCATCTTTGGATTATATTAAATGGATTATTCTCTTCAACCTTCTTTGTTGTGTGACTATTGTGTGTGCCCAGTACAGAGACCGTGACAGAATAACCGACCAAACTAAAACAAATTAAGCGGCATCTTCCCCTTGTTTTGTTTTTCATTTTTGTCAGTTTTTGTTTTGTGTCATGGACGACCCTGCTGTCCTTGTCCTCCTGCTGGAGCAGGGGGACCGCTCTCTCGAGGACCACACCAACGACTTTGTGTTCCTGGCTAACCTCACGCACTACCCGGACAACTGCCTCTGCTCATTCTATCAAGCGGGACTGAACACCACCACACGAGCGCGGTTGTTGAGCCATCGCCATCAGGAGCGACAGAGCTGACGATAGCCCCGGAGCCTGAGCCCCAAGTGTCTGACCAGGTGCGAGAGCTGACAGCACAAGCGACGGTGGATACAGCTGTGGAGATTACGGGGGCAATGGAAAGCCCTGCCCACGGCACCACCGCTGGGGGTGAGCACAAACTGTACCTGGGAGATTTATTAGACTTTCACTCAGAGACACTCGTCCTTCAGCCATCAGCTGAACTATTAGCCTGGGAAAATATCCCACCCAACCTCCCTCTCCCACCACCTCTCATAGACCTGTTCTCTTCTTCAACGCCCTTTCCGCTGGATCCCGTCAGCCTCTCTGCTCACCCTCAGCTCACCATCTGTAGCGCGGGCTCGCCTCTGATCTGCCCATCTCCAACTCCGTTGGCGTTGAGTCTGGGGGATCCCTCGACTCTGCCTTCAGCCTCCGAGGCCCAGACTCTGCCTCGGTCCTGCGACCCAGCGGCTCCACCATGGCTTCCAGCTGCCTCGTCTCCACCGGAGCCCATCAGTCCACCAACTCCGCCGGGCTCTCTCGTCTCTCCGGCTCCGCCTTGGTCAGTCGTCCCCCTACCTCCACCTCGAGACTGCACTCCTCCATCTTTGCTCCATCCTTCCGTCCCTCTGGCTACTTTGGGCTCCTCCTTCCCTCCAGCTCCACCTCAGTCTTCTGTTGCTCCGGCTCCGCTGCAGCCTTCCAGATCTCCGCCTACACCTCAGTCGCCGAAGCCTCCGGCTCCACCTTGGCCCTCCGGATCCTCTGCTTCATCTTGGCTCTTCGGCTCTCTGTCGCCGCCTCGGACTCCACCTCCACCTGCTCCGCCGCCGTTGGTCGGCCCCCTGGAGTCGGCGGCCATTCCTCCACCATGGCTCCTCCCTCCGTCAGCTCCACCGTGGACCGCCATCATGGCTGCGGCCTGGGTCCCGCCTGGCTCCTCCTGCTCCAAGTCTGTCCTGTCTCTGTCCTGGCTCCTCCCTCCATCTGATCCACCCTGGCTTCTCCTGTTTCCTCCCTGGCTCCTTCCTCCATCTCCACCCTGGACTCTGTTAGTCGTCGTCCTCCTCCCGGGTGTCCGTCCTCCGCCCGAACCTCCTCCAGGGTTGTCTGCCTGCCTTCCTGCCAGCCCTTCGCCGTCCCCTGTCACCATCCCACAGCCACTCCTTTATCCTCCTCCTAAGTCCCCCTCCGTCCCTCCCTTTGTTCCACGGCGTGAGGTCACGCTTTCCAGGAGGGGGGCGAACTGTCACAACTCGGACTCATGTTTTGTCGTCTGCCTGTGTTCACTTCCTGTTTGCCCATATTTGGTTCTGTTCCTGTTCTCATTAGTTCATTGTCTAATTATCAGTTAATCGTCTTCATTGTGTTCACCTGTCTGCCCCTCGTTATCTGTCCTATATTAGTTCCTGTCCATTGAGTTCTAGTTTGTCGGTTATTGCTTATGTTACCCTGTGTGTGTGTTGGACTTCTTCATCTTTGAATTATATTAAATGCATTATTCTCTTCAACCTTCTTCATCGTGTGACTATTGTGTGTGCCCAGCACAGAGACCGTGACAATACACATATAAAAATATATAATATAAAACTTTTTAAAAAAAAATTACATATATATAATTTAGTGTATTTTTGTAATGTTTCAACATGCAGTATTTTTTATAATAATATAGTGTGTTATTTTTGGTATACAGTTAAAAATTTAAATGACCCAGAAATGTTTTTTTTTTATTTTTGTTATTACATTAATGCATAAGCTATTTTATGTATTTTAGATAATACAAAAAATACACCCACGTGTGGCAACATGTTCTTTTTTATTTACTTGCACTTACATGTATGTGTATATTTAATATTTATAATAACAACAACAACAATAAATAAATAACTCATGACAGAAATGTTTTTATTTATGTATGTTTAATAACAAAATAATAACATAAAATAAATACATGTATAAAAATATAATACAATATAATATGTTTTTTTTATTTTATATATATATATATATATCATTGTGTTCTTATAATGTTACAATATGCAATATTTTTTATAATTATATAGTGTGTTATTTATGGTATACAGTTAAAAATTTTAATTACAAAAGAAAGTATTATTTATATTTTTTATTATTGTGTTATATATAAGCTACATAATAATAATGTTTATTATAAATTAGAATTATATTAGTATATAACATTTGTATAAAGTTTATATTGCTTTATGTATTATTAAATAATACAAAAAATGACAATACACACATGTGGTAACACTTTTTATTTTTTACATATCTGCATTTAATAATAATAATAATAATAATGCTTTTGATAGATTTTAATATTTATGTTTATATAATATATTTTTATTATTTAAGGTGAATATCATGATTCTGACCCGTGTGGTCGTGATCACCATCGCCACAGCCAAGAGGAGATCTTTAATGATGACTCTGAACACCAGCCCAGAAGAGCAAATCTCTGAGCAGATAAGGTAGCACATCTCTCTCCCTCTCATATTCAGATACAGGAACTCACATGGCCACATGGAGGCACCCTTTCACAGCTGTGCTCCTGACCGGTGGTCCCGTCTGCGTGTGGAGTCCGACTGATCCTCAGTCCTTCTGGCTTTCTATTAAAATGATCTATTTGCACATTTCAGCCTCTTTCAACATCAAATGTTTTGTTTGTTTTTCCCCTCAAAGTAAACTTTCAAACAGCTCAGTCACTGCAGGAACCCGCCGTTATATTTTTTAAAAACAGGCCTTTCTGCCGATTCTCATGTTAGTTTATAGATTCAGCTTCTCCTTGAGACCATAAATAACCACAACGCAAATTAAGCTGCCACACGTACCCAACATTTCCACACGTCTCGACCTCCAGCGACAGCCGCTGAGGTGGGGGCCCTCAGAAGGCCCCTGTGTGTGACTCTTGAATCCAAGGAAAATCAAACACGCGCTTCCTCCGCTTGGCAGGGCCCGTTCGGACTGCAGCTGGTTCGCTTTAGCGGTTACCTGAATAGAGAGGTAATTTTATACTAAACAGAATTAAAAGCGATTTAGCGTGGAAATTGTCACAATGTGAGAATAAGCAGCAGCTCCTGTTGTGACCCCTGAAATCTCTCTGTGTGTGCGCGTTATGTGCACGAATATAATAAAATAAAGTGTTTTCGCTGATTTTTCGTCTGTTTTTAGGGCGGCAGTGAAAGCCGTATTGGTCCTCTTGCCGATTTTGGGCCTGACGTGGCTGTGTGGCGTCTTGGTGCCATTCTCAGTGGTTATCGCGTACATCTTCAGCCTCCTGAACTCGCTGCAGGTAAGAGTTTTAGCTGAGGTAAACAGTGGGGAGTGAAGAGATAATTGCTGTTTAACATGGAGACGCCACAGACTGAGAGCATCTGTGTGTGTGTGACTGCAGTGGAATGAAGACTTCTGGTAAACGCTGGGACTTTGTGCGATCTGTTTAAGTCTCTATGGTAGTTGCCGTCTGTTAGTCTTTTTCCACTGTCCTTTTCTCTTTTAGCAACTGTCAGAATCTGGGCGAAATTTTTTTTGGCGAAAGACAGGATTCCGAACTGATCCTGTGTTACTTCCTTTTCCCGTTAAATTGTTATTAATGGTCGTTGAATTCTGCTTTATTGCAGCCAAGCGGCTCTGGGAAATTTGGATTAATTTAGTCATTTTCTTTAGTCGTTGAATTTATTTTTAAACAAGAAAAACATACGTGTGTGATTTATTGTTAATTTAATATTAATACCACATTTCAGCAGGCACAAAATCAAAATATACTGAATGTTGTAGTAAATTATTCAAATATCACATCATCTGCAGGCTGGCCCTGTTTTTAATTTTCTGCTGTCTTGTGGAAAATGTGTATAGTAGCTTTTAAAACACAAAGCGGGATTTTTTTTATTTATAAATAACTGTAATCTTGTTCTGTGCATTATTAACTGAAACTGAAATCATTATTAAAATATATTTTTATTATACATTTCATATTAATCCCACAATTAGGTGCAAAATTAAAATATACAGATTACTGCATTTGTTTAAATCTCAGGTCTGTATTTGTCTTTTCATTTTCAATATTCTGCTGTCTTGTAGTTTTTGGAAAACAAAGCGGTATATTTTTATTTATAAATATCTTTATTTTATTTTTGTACATGTTTAACACTTCTGATATATTCTGAGTATTTTATATATATATATATATATATATATAAAACAGTTTTATTAAATGTATACGTTAAATGTAGTTTTGTAATTTAAAATCATTTGGAATATTTGTTAAGATATATATTTAATATGCATTTAATATTGGTACCTCATTTAAGAAGGTGCAAAATCAAAATAGAGAAAAAAACAGTTGCGTTAATCTGTATTAAATGCATTTTTCTCATTATTAGTATTTTGCTGCATTGTGGAAAACCTGTGCGGTGGCTTTCAATACACAGAGCAATATATTTTTGTTTATAAATATTTCTAATAATGTTGAAATCAACAAATATTTTTCAGCACTGCCATTAATCCAAACGATCTCATTTGGAATTACACCGTGTCTCATCAAGAATATTTGTGATATTTCGATCAAAGAAGGAAAAGTGTGTCATTCTTTATTGGTTACAAGCCTGTGCGGTTCGAGTGGTGTGTTTGCGATCTGTGGAGCTCCTTAATCAGTTGTTTCTGTAATAGAGCTGTATATATCACAAGAAAATCAATAGAGATTTAGCCTGACTCGCATCATTAAACCCCACTATAAATAGTGCTTTTCCACACTAATTAAAAAATGTCTCAACACAGTCATAATTGATGTAGGCCTTTCTGAAACAAAGTCACGGTTTAGTTGGTTTACTCCTTTGTTTGTCCACATCTCATGCCATAGGAGAAGTTGCACATTGAATATTAGATATGTAAACTAAACTTACGTGTTTGAAGGTCCTACGATAATGTTTGTCGCAGATTGTTTTCCTTGGAGGTATTTTTAGTGTAATCATGCTTTAGTTAACGCCATAAATGATATTTCCATATGAGTTCCTCTCTGCTTTCCTACAGTATTCATGGGTTTTTCCCAAGGTTTTTTTTTTTAATCTATTATGTTTTAAAAGTTAAGTTTTAACCTTTGTTTAGCAAATTCAACATTGTATATTTTTATGTACAAGCATACGTCAGTGATGTCAGTGTAGAAGGTGTTTATTATGTGGTATTCAAGTCAGAGATTAAACTATAATTATTTGTGTCCTTCAGCTCTGGAAACTGCTATATCATCAAATAGCTTGACAGACAGATAGTATAAGTTTGATTTTACATGAATCAAGTAAGGCTTGTTTTAGAATATTGAATAAGTTAAAAAAGATATGGATTTTATACTATAATTATTTTTGGTGAGGAAAAATGATTTATTTGCCTTTTTTACTGTATTATTAAAATAATAATAATAATTAGAATTTTTAAAGTTTTTGAAAAAAAAGTCTCTTATGCTATCGAAGCTGCATTTTTTAAAATTAAATAATAGTTTTAAAATTCTGCTGTCTTGTAGAAAATGTGTACAGTAGCTTTCAAAACGTAAAGTGGTATGTTTTTATTATCTTGTTCTGTGCATGGTTCGCAATTCTGAAATTGACAAAAATCATTTTCAGAAGTGTAGATTAATTTGATAATTTATTTTATTCATTTAAAAACAGCAATATTGTGAAATATTATTACAATTTAATATAACTGTCTTCTATTTTAATATATTTTAAAATGTAATTTATTCAATGTAATTTCTTTTATTAATGTAATTATGTTTTTCAGGATTCTTTGAACAGAAAGTTTAAA
>JAFVLL020035978.1:0-15544 GCA_021397915.2 Tor tambroides | reverse complement strand
GAGACCCACATTTTTAGGGTTCCATCACAAATGCGTCACGAAAACCATTTTTTGTTTATTTGTTTTGTATCTTTAGGTTTGTGGTTAAAAATGCCAATGTGAGCACTAAGTGAACCAGGACTAAATGTATCATTTCCTTTTTTGATCCAAAAGAATGAAGTGAACCCAACTACAAGTGTGAACACACCCTTACGCCCCATTCGCACGGGGCATAAGGCGATCTGATTGGCTGACGCCTGCGTTGGCGCTTGAAAAGTTGAAAAGTTTTCAACTTCTGCCGCGAGCAACGGACCCAACGCGACGCGATGGACCCACAATTCAGTTCGGCAACGCTTGACGTCACTCCATTCAAAGTAAATGAGAAGCGTTAACGCTGACGCCCCGTCTGAATGGGGCGTTATGCAAATACCCTTGCACAGACGCTAGCCAAACGCGTTCATGCAACACCAGAAAACTAATGTGATTGGCTGTTGTCACTATGAAGGTCGCGTCAGCACCAAGCTTCAGACACGCCCTCCATCAAGCGTTGACGCTGACGCCCCGTGTGAATAGTCTTCAGGTTTTGACATCACAGCTGCAGCACTCTATTAGAATTTATTTGTTAAATATGTCTTTACATGTTCTAGCATACTGCAGTACTAAAAACAAAATAATACTGGAGATTTTATAGAAATACTTGAGAGAGTTAATTAAAGTGATTAAATACCAAACATTTAATAGCAATATTTGCTGAAGTAAAAACATTAAAATTATTGTATAATAAATTATTTAAAATTTAAATTTACTTAAAATTTTTATACAAATTATGTTTTTTTTTCCTTTTTTGATTGTCATATATTTTTGCAGTTATATCTTATTTTCTTTTGTCTTGCATAGTTCCGTTTGGTGTTTTTAATATCATCACACAACCTGTCCATGTTGCCATATGCCTATTTTGGCAAGCTCTTTCTGAGTGACAGATGGCAAAAAAAAAATGGCCTATGTATTTCTTTTATTAAATTACATTTTATTATGCACATTTAGCACTGTTTTCCCCTGCTGATGTGTCCCAATCAGAACAAACATGCTGCACATTTTTCCCAGCTGAGAAACTCGGATATTCGAAAAAAACGACAACCCATTTTATTCCAGTCACTTTTAATATCTTGTGGGTATTAAGTTTGAAACCTAACTGTAGGTGTTATTAACTATAACAATATATGTATTTTTGGGGAAAAGAAGCAATACCATTTATCTCAGAAGGGAACACAGACATAATCAAATCATCATAACACTGAGCTGAGGGAAATCACTGTCATTATGTTTCTCTGTATTGGCAATTCAAATCCACAGGTGATCCATGCTGTGGACGAAGACTTTTAACATCTTGTTATCTTGGGAATAAAATTGGATTACAGCTCAGTGATTGACAGCAGGTGTTTTTTATATATTAAATTTGTTCAAGAATATATAATGTACACCATAATGGAACTGATTCTTACACATTCAACCTGAAAGCTAAACTGTGACTCAAAGTTACTATATAGGCAACCTCAGCAATGAAAAGCTTGAGGAAACTGTTCCTTTAAAAAAATATTGGAAGCTCTTCAAGGATGAAGAAGAAGATGGAGAAAGGAGAGACAGAAAAAGAGGGATGAGGGTGTAGGAGAGAGAGAGGACTGTTTTGCTCAGCGGCTGTAGAGTGAAGGGCTAGAGCTGCCTGGAGCACATGGGAGAAGTACTGCCGCTGCTGATACATACAGGAGAAACAGACACCGGGATGCTGGGTGAGTCAAGCAGACATCTCTTCATTGTTTTAGCACTTCATTTCATATGAGAGAGCATTGTGGTGATGTTTTCAAGCTTTTTGAATACAAGTATCTAAAGCCGTACACTATTTTTTCCCCATGTGTGATATAATTTAACAACCGGTATTTTTCTACAACTGTAACTATGGCTAATTACCATCAACACCAATCACATTGATTTCATGAGAGCTACATTTATTTGCTTAGACTTAAAGTTGATTTCATTTCATCTCATAATTGGGAATATAACAATCTGATGGGACGGAACACAGCGATCAGTAAGATATCTTATTATAGTGTAAATCAAAGTATAAAGGATTTTATCCATTCTAATTCATAAATAAAAATATAAGAAAAACGTCAGGTAAAATAAATAAATAAAATAGGGCTCTTCCAGTGTTGAGTAGCCAAAAGATATCAGAATAAAATTGAGAAAGCAATGCCAAAACATACTGAGGTCAATTCAAAATGCAATGGGTTTAAAATTTAAAATGCAATGGCAATGTATCGTTTCAAAAACAAAACTACACCATAGCCATTTTATATGAGCTAAATGTTCTTGAAATTCCTCTCAGTCAAACGGGCTCTCAGTGACCTGATATGGTCATACTGGCTTCCTGCTGAGG
The DNA here is from genome assembly GCA_021397915.2 of Tor tambroides. Lineage (NCBI taxonomy): Eukaryota > Metazoa > Chordata > Actinopteri > Cypriniformes > Cyprinidae > Tor > Tor tambroides. Next base: position 13,131 of record JAFVLL020035978.1, on the reverse strand, counting down.
CTCTTTAACACAGTCCCTACTTTCTCAAAAAGAAAATTGCTGCTCTTTGTTGGTCATTTAATATCAATCATCCCTCACTGAAATCACTGCGATTGGCTCAATGTTACCCCAAAAAAAGCAGAATGAAGTTTCAAAAAGAGAACAAGATTTAAAAATTCAATGTATGATTGCACAGAGGGAGAACAAGGTGCAGGGGGCAGTAACAAAAATAACAATTTGCCAAGTAAGAACGGGTGCACTGATTACTCCATTACAGCCTCTCAGCAGTTGTATTTCAGTGCATTGTGAAGCAGCATGTCATTATAGTGTTAAAAAAGAAAGAGCGAGACACAGACAGAGCCTGCCCTCTCAACTCTCCAAAGTCCATTTTCTGAGTGTGAAAAACCCTTAGAGTACAACTACATGGCATATTATCACATATTCCTCTATCTGAAAGAAGAAAACATCATTTCTAAGTTTCTGATGGAGAACCTGTGACTGTCAGTAGCTGTTGGACAAATGTGCACAGCATTTTCAGTGGTAGAGTAAGGGGAATACTGTGACACAGTCATTTTGTCAAAGTAAAGGTATAGGTACTGTACATTAGCAAAATTTCAGTAAAATATTGTGGGCAATTCAAATTTTTTCAATAGTGTAAGAAGTCACTTACAAACCAAGCAGCTTTCTGATGGTGAACGCAGCAAATGCATGAAAAACGTGAACCAGCTGCATGTAGAAATCCCAATGCGTGGATTCCTATTGAAACGACTGGATTTCATCCGCAAAACGAAGGGACGAATTTCCAATATTTTTACGATCAGTGAAATCAATGGGAGCTTTTTGTTCACGTCTGTTAGCTGCTAAATGTAATCTTAAAAATGCACAAATACTTTGCACTTTACACTAAGGTTCCATTTCCACTACTTTAACATGAACTATCAATGAAAAATACTTCTAAAGCAGAAATTAGATCTATTAAATCTTAGTCAATTTCAGCATTTGCTAATATATTATTAAAATCCAAAATTGCATATGTTAATATTATTTAACAAATTTTATTATGAACAGATCTATTTTTATTAACTGATGCCAACAAAGATTAATGTACTGCTCTTTGTCAGTTGATTTTAGTTAATATATTAACTAACGTTAACTAATGGGACCTTAGTAAAGCGTTTCCCTTAAATTATGTCACAAGTCTCTGCTATAAAGCTGGTTATAAATCAAAACTTAATCAGGCTGATTTGGTCATTATAAACTATGTTCCATCACAGAAGTCAATTTTAGAACAGTTAGAAATTGCACCTTGAGATAAAACAATTTCATTCAGTGAGTGAGCCAGCATACATTAAAGGTGCCAGTGTTTTTCTGAAGTATGATTCTAGTCCTGAAATTTAATGTAGACTTCAGCAGTGAATACAGAGTCTGAATTGCTCTCTTTGAATGATTCTACTATGTTTTTAAGTGCTTCTGCTTGTATGATTTCCATTTGAAAAATTTTATGGTCTGAACAACTAGAAACTGCCCTTTGAGATAAAAATTTTCACTTTATATTTTGTAAGTGTTAGTTCAACACTAGCAATAAAGGTGAAAACCACAGTCAACACACAACATAAATTTGTGCCTTGCAGAACAAATCTAATGTTAGCAAATAGATTCCAGGGAAAAAACAAGACAACAATGTGAATTAAGACAGCAGAGGGTGAGAGAAGTGCTGGAGGGAAAGGAGGATAATGAAAGGATTTTTGGCACAGCAGAAAGGGAACAAGGAGATAAACGGGCTATTTTTCTCTCCTGGCACATGGCCTTAAATTCATAAAAAATAATAAACAACACTTTGCCTGTAATTCAGTCCACAGTAAATGCAAGTATTTTTTTGTTTATGTAGTTTTATTTATTTTTTGCTATAATTCAGTCCTTAATAATTTGTCTTAATTCAAGAGCATTTGTAGCAGGCGGGTTTTCTCTGAGGAAGCAATCAAGTCAGTGCATCCTCGAACAAAATAAATATTAACAATTTGACATGAAGTACTCACTTTCATAAAACAATATTGAGGCAGAATCTCTTTTGCCTCCCTTGAGCTCACTGTGTTCAAAGAGCAGCTTTTTCTTAACGTTGCTGTGAATGTCAGTGCAATAATGCTTTATGGATTGTTCCTTGTGTATTGTTATTTATTTATTCCCTTTCGTTGTACTTTTTATGTTTAACTAAATGTACTGTTGTTCATCCGTTACAGTACAGCCAAAATATTTTTAGTGTATGAATTTATCATTAACTAAAACTAAAACCATAAAACATTTTCATTACTTGAAATAAACATTAACACAAATAAAATATAAAAAACCTGACTTATTTTTTTAAATAAAAGTAATTCAACATATTAATAAAAAAATATAATATATTATACAGTATATTCTAAAATAACACTGGTGTAGGTAAATCCATCTTCCAATGAGGTGAAAATAATTGATTTTCAAATGACTGGTTTTCAAATGACTTATGACATTTTTAATGTCACATTTGTATTGAAATCACAATCAATTCTTATGCCAAGCTTACTCTTCCGTGTCTTCCTGTCAGAAAAAAATTGAACATATATTTGGACACATTCAGTGAGCCAGCATACATTTTGCTATTTAAAGGCGCCAATGTTTTCCTCAAGTATGATTCCAGTCCTGAATTTTAATGTAGACTTCAGCAATGAATATAGAGTCTGAATTGCTCTCTTTGGTTCTACTTGCAGCAATAGTAGATGAATCCCTTCTTGCTGACCAGTTACAATAAAGTTCCCAGCAGGAGCATCCCTGAAGAGAAACGTTCATCACAGCTTCCTGTGACCACACTCACCTATAAGGATTTCCCAACTGTCACACCATGGATAATCTTTCCACCTCATCCTTCCCGGTTTCATGCCAGAACTCTAGAGACTACAATCTCACAACTGTCTGTCTAAACAACCAAACTGTAAACTCAACATCTCCAGCTCTTGTTAACCCTTCAGCATTTGGGATGTCCTACTTCACCATGACCCTTGGTACACTCTCTAATCTAACCGCACTAGCAATCCTAACCCATTCCTACGCCTGCTTCCGCCGAAAAGTCAAAGCACCGTTTTTACTGCTGGCTTCAGCCCTGCTTCTAAATGACCTGGCTGGTCATGTGATCACAGGAGCTTTGGCACTTCACCTCCATCTTAGGAGGGTGAAGCACCACGGGGTGGCAGTAAAAGTGGAGCCTTCACAGGTTTACTGCAAATTATTTGGCGGTTGCATGGTGTTTTTTGGCCTTTGCCCTCTGCTGTTAGGCAGTGCAATGGCAGTGGAGCGCTGCATAGGCATAACACAACCTCTCCTGCATCCAGTAGTCGTCACCATGACACGTGTCCGCCTCACCGTGCTACTGATCATCTTCACGGCTCTCATTTTGGCAGGACTCCCTCTGCTAAACGTGGGCAATTACAAACCACAGTTCCCTGGCACCTGGTGTTTCTTACCTGTTAACAGTCTACTCTCCATCACTGATGCCAGCCTCGCTCTGGCTTTTTCCACACTGGGACTTGTAACATTGACTATCTCAGTTGTGTCCAATGCAATAAGTGGGCTGAAGTTGCTCCAGGCAAGATTTAAGGACCGACGTGTTAAGTCAAGCGCCACTCGGAGACATGGATCCTTCTCATCTTCGACTCTACACTCCCTGGATGTGGAGATGATGATGCAGCTGGCCGCGATAACAGTGGTCTCCTGTGTCTGTTGGAGTCCTTTTCTTGTGAGTGCACTTGGAATAGAATCTGTGAAATTCACTTAAAAATGCCAGCTGTGGCTGCTAGAACGTTGACATAAAAATATGGTATTTTTTACATGTTTAACTTACATTTACAATAATAAAAACTTAAATTTAATTCATTAATTGACATTTACATTAACTGACATAATACAGGTGGTCATGAAAAAGTAATTTACATAACTAATATATGCGTGTGTGTGTGTGTGTGTGTGCATGCATTTTTGTGACATATGAGGACACAAATTTGTATAATGACATGGGTATGACATAGGTATTATAAGGAGAAGGTGGCTTATGAGGACATTACCCCATGTCCCCATTTTTCAAAACGCTTATAAATCATACAGAGTGAGTTTTTCTGAGAAAGTAAAAACACACAAAGTTTCCTGTAAGGAGTAGGGTTAGGTGTAGGGTTGGTGTAGGGCAATAGCACATACAGTTTGTACAGTATAAAAACCATTATGCCTATGGAATGTCCCCACAATTCACAAAAACAAACGTGTGTGTGTGTATAGGGCCTATATGTGTGTGTGTGTGTGTGTGTGTGTGTGTAAGGCTGTAAGCAATAAGGTACGAAAGGCCAAACCCCTTCAGCCGTGACTTATTCACAATACAGCACAGCCTCTCATACTTTTTTGCTTTTGTAAAATGATTACCACACAATAAAAAATATTAACACCAAAAATGTATGTATTGATACATTACTTTTAGCATTTAAAGGGATAGTTCACCCAAAAATTAAAATTATATCATTAATTACTCACCCTCATGTCATTCCAAACCTGTAAGACCTCCGTTCAACTTCAACATACTTTGATATCAATATTTTCATACAAATTAAGATATTTTTCGTACCACGACCCATGCGCGTGCTCTCCTCTGAATGTAAACAAGGTGCAGTGCATGCGTGTTCCATATCAGCAGCATCACATGCATGCGTTATTTACCTGCATTAAATGGACACGCATGCGCGTGATAACTCTCCAAAATGGCGCTCTAGGGTGACACGGAGGAGAAGAATTGTTGAATAAAGTTATTATTGTAGTTTTCTTGGTGCACAAAAAGTTTTCAGATAGCTTAATATCTGCTGACCAATCAGAACTGAGGACTGGAACTAAACGTTTTATGTATCTTGATAACACACGAGAGTAAAATAATGCAACCAACATTGAGTTAACAACATAAGATGTAATATAAGCCCTAATGTACCTAATTAATGAGAAAAAAAGAAGAAAGTTATTTTATTAATGTTGTTTCACTCTAAATTATACTATGAATTGTTCTTGTAAATGTCTTGTAATGACATGTAAATTCAACAGTATTTTAGTGTAAAATTACTGGAAAGGTCCGGTTACATTGTTTTTACAGTTTTTACAGTTTTATAGTTTTTCACCTTATAACAACATAATTCTGCAAAGCGGAAGTAGGCCTATATTCTTTGAAGTTTTTTTTCTGTGAAAAAAAGGTGCCCGACTTCTGAATAAGTAAACATAAAACTATTTGAGTTACAGAACAAATAATATGATTAAAAAAATACCAGTCTGAAGTGTCAAGCAGCATAACAATCTATTTTGTACAACTAACATAACTAACAGCAAATGACCAGAAACTTTGCACAATAAATAAATAGCCGCACCCATATTCTTAACATTAAAAAATATCTCCTGAATATAACTTGAATAGGGAACGAGATGCTGTGATGACGTCATCGCTTCGGGAACACTCTCGGTGTGACGAATGTCTGAAGCCCTTATACCATCACGCCAATTTATTGGCCAAATAGCGCTATAGTGTAACGTATGCTATATCAGCGTGCCGCGCGCTATTTCATCAGATTTTATAATGACGAAGGAAGCGCTATCAAGGTACGGAACGGCCCTCATCGCAGCATCTCGTTCCCTATTCAGGGAACTAGGGTTACATATATAACCGAGATGTTCCCTTCCATAGGTTCACTTCAATGCTGCGATGACGTCATCGCTTTGGAAACGCTATACCATTACGCCTGACGTACATTAGATAGCTGGAGCCCAAGGAAAGCGTCTGCTCAAGCAGATAAGACCCGGGAGCCAGGAGCCATCCTCACGTCTAGACTGTAGAACTTGATGAAGGTGCTAGGAGAGGACCATCCTGCCGCAGCACAAACATCTTCCATGGACGACCCTTTCAGAAAGGCCTGAGAAGAAGCCACTGCTCTCGTAGAGTTAGCACGTAATCCTAGAGGCGAAGTCAAGCCATACGGAAAGGCCTAAGCTGTCTCGAACCCTGCATAAAACGTGAGACCAAAGGATGACGACTGAAACACCTCCTACGAGTGCATGTCCCGCAGATATGGCCGCTACATACACCTTGAGAGTAGCGGGGGTCACTCCTTCAGAAAAACGACTCTGAAGAAACTCCAGCACTGAAACGATGGGGCAATGAACTGGATCCAGAACACGTTGTCTTCACCATGAGGCAAAAAGTCTTCACTTGAAAGCATATAAGCGTCTCGTGGAGGGAGCTCTAGAATTAATAATAGTGTCGGTAGTCTCAGCCGAGAGACCAGAACACACTAACGCATTCCGCTCAGGGGCCACACCCATAGCTTCCATAAATCCGGCCGAGGGTGCCAAATCGTGCCCCGAGCTTGAGTCAACAGATCGTGTCTGAGGGGAATCTCCCAAGGAGGGCCGACCGACAGACTGACCAGATCCGAAAACCACGACTGGGTAGGCCACCACGGAGCCACCAACAACAGGCGCTCCACTCTGTCCGATCGTATCCTGAGTAGAACTACTGGGAGCAGCCGGATAGGGGGAAAAGCATACAGACTGGTTCTGGGCCATTCGTGGGCCAGAGCATCCAGACCTAGAGGAGACGGAGGAGAAAGGGAAAACCAGAGCGGGCAGTGTGTAGTCGTGCTCGAAGCAAACAGATCCACTTCTGCTCGTCCGAGCCTCTGCCATACGAGATCCACCACTTGAGGGTGATGTAAGGATTCACCCACTAGTCCAAATAACAGAATCCAGGGGCCTGGTCGAAGGTTTAGTGCATGTTCGGTCTTTTACTGCCGCCTCTGAATTTATCTGGATTTAGTTTAAATTTTAGTCTAGCTCCGTGCTTGATCTGACTCCAATTTCAAGTGATCATTAAATTTAGACAATATTTATAATTAAAAGTTGATGACAGACATCGATTGTATATTAATTTAGATATTTGATTATTCTGGAAATCCCATACTTTCAATTCTTCGTTCATTAGGGACCAGGTATCGCACAGGAATTACACTTCGGCCGATTTTTTAGTGAATCCACGGACACAAACTCGTCAGTTCTGAACTTACTCAGAGGATGCAGAGTGGTTATAATACCTTTAAGTGAGCTGCGCCTGCATACTCATAACAAAAAGTGTATTTTTTCCTATAACCACGAGAGCTACACCGTGTTAAGCCAGTGACAGTCAGAAATCCAAAGTCTCCCTCATGGTGTTCCCCATGGTTCATCCATTGGTGCTTTGGTGTGATCTGTCCTGAACGCAGATTTGCGGAAATACCACTACACATTAATCTACTTGAAAAATGATTTCAGACTAAAGATCAGAATAAATCAAATATAACAATTTATTATTAGTTAGGTAAAAAGGTGTCATGCCAATTACATAATTAAACAATAAGAAGCCAATTCAAAAATAAGAAAATACATAACATCAGCTGTTCAAAGATGAATCTAAGAGTAAAAATGTATACCTGACTTCAGGAAGTTACATAGTATGGAGCATATGAAATACACTCCATACTACAGGCTGATCTGGCTACAGAATCGCAAAGTAGTGTTTTGTCACCTCCCTTATAAACCCAGATAACAATGCTTCAGATCAGTTTTAAAAACATAAAAGATCTTTTGGTGTTTTGGTTCTAGTGCTCCAGGGTCGCACCTGGATGAAGATGGATAAACATTCCCGGAGACCCCTAAAGGGGGACACACCCCCTCCTCAGTAGAACACAATTCTACAAAAGTTTTCAATATTTCTCATAATATAAGTGACTGCTGTGAAATTGAGACCAGTTTACCAATCGCACAGAGACCTTTAAAATGATACCAAACATGAAAAGGAAAAAACAACATTGACAAGATATAACACTTGTGGCATATGGATATTCTTGTGGATATTCTTGCTTTTTGGGGAAGAAGAGTGAGGGGGGAGGGTCAGAGGCAGGGAGAGAAGGGGGTCGTAAATGAACAAGGGGAGTGGTGCTGTTTGTTGTCTTTGGAGATCTCTTCTCCAGATTAGTTTTATGGTTTTATTGCATGGCATCTGTGAGTTCCTGAGTTTTGGCTTCATGAGGAGTTAATTTCAATAAAGGAAATAATTTCACTCCCTACAGTGAAGTCTCCATTCCCTGTCCTCCAGCTTCTGTCTCGAGAGCAAGTCTGCTCCTGAGCTCAGGTGACCTGGGACATGGACTGCTCTGATTGACAGGAATTTGGTTTGAGCCCAAAGAAGAACATTCCTTGCCAGCCTGTACAGGGGGCGAGAATGTAATCCTCCTTGACGATTCAGGTAAGAAACTACGGTCATGTTGTCCGTCCTGACTAACACATGACAGCCTGTCAACTGCGGTAAGAACTGTCTGAGAGCCAGGAAGACTGCCAGTAGTTCCAAACGATTTATGTGCCAGCTCCGATGTTCCTCTGACCAAACCTCACGGACAGGGCGTCCTTGATGGACCGCCCCCAGCCCGTCAGGGACGCGTCCGTCGTGATAGTTTTGCGACGAAGACACGCCCCCAACTGGACTCCTTTCTGAAGGAACTGGGGTCTTTTCCACGGTTTTAGAGCACGAAAACCTCTGCGTGTCACCGTAATTCTGCGAAGCGGATGACAATGAGGTGAAATGTTCTGGCTCTTGGTCCACCACTGAAACGGTCGCATATGGAGCAGGCCCAGCTGAACTACAGGGGACGCTGCCGCCATCAGACCCAACAACCTGAGACACAAGCCTACATGGACTAGACGTCCTGTCTTGAAATGACTGAGACAGGTCTGTAATGACTGCACACGTGCGGGAGACAGACGTGCCCGCATCGTGCGAGAATCCATGTCTACCCCCAAAAACGTTGTTTGCTGGCGAGGCAGCAGAACACTCTTTCGTGGGTTCGTTCGTAGCCCCAGACTCCGTAGATGATCGAGCACTAAGTCTCGATGTCTCAGTGCCTGATCCTGGGATTGAGCTAATATAAGCCAATCGTCTAAGTAGTTCAAAATTTGGACGCCCTAGAGCCATAATGGGGCCAGAGCTGCGTCCATACACTTTGTAAATGTTCGAGGAGCCAAAGCCAGTCCAAAAAGAAGAACACAATACTGGTAAGCTTTGCCCTCGAAACAAACCTGAGGAACTTCCTGTGTCTCTTGACGATCTGGATGTGAAAGTATGCATCCTTTAGATCGATGGTCACAAACCAATCTCGGGGTTGGATCTGAGACAAAATGGACTTTACTGTTAGCATCTTGAACTTGCTCACTCTGAGCGCAAGATTCAAACGACGCAAGTCCAGAATCGGACGCAAACCACCATCTTTTTTGGGAACAGCAAAATACCGGCTGTAAAAACCTGACTCCATCTGACTGGGGGTAATTCTTCTATAGCCCCTTTCTCTAGGAGTGACACGATTTCCTGGCGTAACACCGCGGCTTGCCCAGGACGTACTGTCGCGGGAAGAATCCTGCTGAAAGGGGGTGGCCCTTTCCAAAATTCTATGGTGTAACTGTGACGCAGTGGCGGTAACTTAGACATGGTGGCGAAATCAGTGGCAGCGGCATTTGTAATACGCGCCGAAAAAGGCTGCTTCCAAGACCTCAAAACCTCTTGGTGGAGGTCTTGAAAGAAGGGAAGAGGCCTACAGGGCTGGGATGGAGTACGACTAGTAAAAAACCGGTCATTAAAATTTAGATTGGGCCTGGTTTTGCATTGGCTCACAGTTCCAGTCTAATCCCAACTTGTCCACCGCGCGCATCACAACGTCTAACAACTCATTGTAAGACGGGGAATTGCATTTCTCCTGTCCGCTCGGAGAACTGCAGGATTCCGCCATTAAATCCTCTGAATCAGAGGCCGTGGTGGACAACACATCATCATCATACAGCTCACAACCGAAAGAAACCTTATTACGGAGCCTCCAGGGTAGGCTGCAAATCATCATTGAAGAAGACAACCGGCTCCACATAACGCTCTTTGAGCTCTTGAACATGGCTGGGCAAGAGCGAGAGGAAAGGAGAATACTCCGTCATCTCGCTCTCCATGGGCTCTGACTCGCGTGCGTCACCCCAAGCGATCTTTTCGTGCAGCGCCTCGGCAACCACAGAAACGGATTGGCGGGAGTTAGACGCAAGGCCTTTCAAAAAGGCCGCGAGCCTCGAGTGCAATATTTTTAGCCACAGGCTATCACAGTGTTGACAATTGGATAGGTCGCTAAGCGCAGCTTGAGCGTGATTACGGCCCAAGCATAGTACGCACCTGTCATGTGTGTCTCCTGCTGTGATGAACCTGTCACACGGCTCGATGCACTTCCTATGGCTCATCGTGTCCGCTGAGAGGAGTAAACTGCTCTTTTTTTCCGAAGAAATAGCTGAGAACACGACGAAAACGCTTTCCAAGGGGCGACAGATGATTCGCTTCCTGAAGGAATTGAAATCTGATGAAATAGCAGGCGACACACTGATATAGCATACCTTATGTACACATGGGGGAGGTGCTAAGCGCTATTTGGCCAATAAATTGGCGTGATGGTATAAGGCTTCAGACATTCGTCACACCGAAGGTGTTCCCGAAGCGATGACGTCATCGCAGCATTGAAGTGAACCTATGAAAGGGAACAAGGTGGATAGGTTTTTAAAGTTTTTTACCGTTAAAAATACTGTCAGTTTTCACATTGCAGTCACTTCATTTGTGATTTTCTAGACTGTTTGACCTTTTTCCTCTTCGTTTCACAGATTTACATCCTCATATCCGTTAGCAGGTTTTATGGAGGAATCAAAAGGCCGAGGCGTCAGTGTGAGAAACTGCTTCTCTTGGCTCTGCGCTTGGCTAGCTGGAACCAGATTCTGGATCCGTGGGTTTACATCCTCCTACGGCGAGCTGTTCTGCGCAGAGTTCTTCAGATGCTGCCTCCAGACAGTCATGTTTACACAGAGCAGTTCCTACAGAGAATCGCACAGAAAGCAAATTAGTTTACACTGATTTCGCACTTGTTTACACTCATTTTTAATGTTTTCATGTAGTCACACGTCAAAAATACTGTGTGAAAATTATTGTTTTTCCTTGTGAAAGAAGAGAAAAAATAAATTAAATTACATAGCCTTAGAGAGAACACTTTCATGACTAAAGCTGGGGACACACTACACAACTAGCCGAAACATTAAGACTGACCTCAACACACTTAAAGACCGTTACCATCGACTGGAGCAGATTCTAGTCTTTGACAGTCAGAGGGGAGCACAAACGTAATGACTGAGTCAGTCTGCTACACAACACACTTAAGGACTGCAGGTCACGATTGGACAAATTCTGCCGAACCCCCCCAAAAAAGCACTCACAAAAATCGCAGCATCTACCCGCGTTCCCGCAGCCGCTCCCGCCCAGCCAAAGACAACACTGCGGAAAACACCGGTGCTTTTCCCTGTTCAGACGTTAAGGTTTGTTTTACTTTTCTAAGTTTGTGCTTAATATAACAGAAAACATTAGCTTTCCTGCTATGTTGGTTTTCCAAATAAGCGCCATAGCAATGTATCTTGAATATGTTTTGCATTATAAGTCCGATGCCTCTCTTTCTTTTTGGAATTATTGCTTGAGTAGAGGCATTTGTCTTTTCAGTTCCCTTAATTATAAGATCTCTAGTGCTATTTTTAAATGTTTAGTAAAGCAACAATATGTTAATTATTTCATGTATGTCTAAAATCAGGGATTAAAAATGAATCGGTTCTAAGTAAAAACAGTAGGCTACTTTTCCCGAGGTTAGGATGAAATAAAACATTAGGCTACTTGGGCTAATAAACTCATGGCAATGTAATTTCCTCAGCCATTTGACACAAAACTATTATAATTAATATATAATAATTTAATTTCATCATATGAATTTTTAATGATTTTTTTAATGAAAACTTCGTTTTGAAGAATAGAAGAAATAGGCTATTCCTTGTTTGTATATTGGTTATGAAGAAAATTCGTTAGCCTAGCATATTTGTTATTAAGTTGATTTAAAAAATCTTCATAAAAAAATTTAAGAAGTTCAAAGCTAAGAAAAAACTCTTATTGGACTGCATATCGAAATAAAGGAATTTTTGATAATCTTTAAAATGAGAGAAATCACTGACATAATTTAGGCTAGGCTACTTTCATCGACTGCAAAAAAAAAAACATTTAATTTGCAGTGTTAACTTATGAATTAAAAGAAAGACAAGAAATAAATCACAACAAGAACAATCGAATTTTTTTTCTTGTAATCAAGAAAAAAATATTGCAAAATTACAAAATGAATGCTGAATTATGTTTGACAGTGAACACATCTCCACTGCATAACCACATACAATCGCGGGTGTCAGTCGCAAATATTAAACGTTTAAAAAAAATCTTTGTGAAAACGACTGGCAACGACTGGTTCTTGAATTCTAAGATTATAATCTTTAGACATCACACACTATGTGATTTTTCTGCCAACTGCAAACAGCGACTGAGCCCAACTGGAACAGACCCGGTCCGACTTGGCACGATCAGCTGCTAGTAATAAATTTCATTCATAATCGGCCTCACAATCGTGTAGTGTGTTCTTGGCTTAAGTAGGCTACACTTTTAAAAAGTGCACTTTGTAATAATGCCAAATTTAAACGTTTTAAAGTACATTTTACATCGTGTTTTATTAATTTTATTCATGTTTTATTTAAAAAAAAATTGTTAGTCTGATATGTGTTGAGCTGAAGGTCAAAGTTTCAGTATTTTAAATTTCATTCAGTTTGCACCTTTATTCTTTTATAGTAGCTATATTATTTATTATTTCTGTAATATGTAGCCTATACACTTCTGTAAGAAATGTGTACTTCGTTTTCACAAGATGACCTTACATCTTACAGCAAAAAATACCATAGTAACCATCAAAATACTATTGTTGTAACAAAATACAAAAATAAAAAATGAAATGAAAAAATAATCCCATTCATCTCAGTGGAGAAGTATGACATGGATGCTACACATGACATGGATGTAGGCAGGGCCGGCCCAAGCCTTTATGGGGCCCTAAGCAGAATTTTATTTGGGGGCCCCTCGGTGCCGCCAGTATGACTGGTTATTGTCAAAGCTTGATTATTCACACACTATAAATCTAACACACCCATTAT